>JABASI010003758.1:0-15627 GCA_019776505.1 Tomocerus nigrus
CCAAGCCCAACCTAATAACTTATGGCCAGGGGTGGATTTGGCGGTTGGCTGGGGCGGGTGCTGTAAAGGCGGGTGGCGATTTTGGCGGGTCCCGTGGAGGCGGGTGGCGGGTCCCGCTGTGGCGGGTCCCGTAGAGGCGGGTGGTAGGTTCCCTAGAGATCCCGGTTATTTTCACAAAAGCTGTGAGCCATATCTCTCAATTATGGATTTAATAGAACACTAATTCCTTAAATACTATCACCTGAAACTGCTAGAGGTTTTGAAGTCATATCTTTTAATAAAACTATTGCCTTTATCTCACTCACAACACAAACACAAAACACAGCACACACCTGAACCGCAACTTTCCAATGTGATTTTGCTTATTTTTTACTTGTAGCCATGGAATCGTCCCTGATTGACTAGATACTTAATAATAGTAATAGATTAAAAAAATTGTCCCATTTGATGCACAGGTAGCAGTAAAAGGACTCAATGGCTTTTGGGGTTATTAACTATTAACGACTTGCTAAAAGCTATTTAAATGTACAACTTAGTTAGACTAGAATAGTAGCCCGGCCGGACATAGCGAGTAACGTCCATTGGTGAACAGTTAGCTTACTGATTAGTGTGATGAGACTGATTACTGAGGTCAAATAAGTAACCTCAATCACCTATAAAAAATAGGTAGGAATAATAGGTTTCAAATAATGTAAATCCAAAGTCCAACTTACATTATGTATGGGCATTCACATAGCTGCTGCATTTATTTATTGCTGTTGTCCATCCAGTGTACTTTTCATCCATTTTTTACTAAAAATGGTAAATATTGCAACTTGAATTTGAAGCTATGATAGCTCGCTATTATTATTATTATCTCAGCCCTCCCCGAAGCTCAAGATAAAATTGACCGAACATTTTTATTAAACATACCCAAGAAGACCCAAGAAGCCATACCTATAGGTAAAGGTACTGAAACCACCTTAATCTTAATTGTACGGTGTCTTACGATGTCTGTGGGTGGGTGGGGTGGACATTGTACAGAGCTAAGCTCATACAGAGATCTAATATATTATTATGTCAATCAACACAATTTTGCCTCAAATACAATAGTACTGAAGAATGCTTCTGTCTATGTGCCTTTAGCAGACCATAATATTATTCTTACTGCTTATTTATACTTAGGTATGTGGAAAAACATTCTACAAAGCAATGAATGTTTGCCTGGAATAACAAGTAACTAGGTTTTCAAGATCATGTCGATGATGGAAAGGAGTTTCTGATAAGTATGATTTCAGAAAGTTATAAAACATTAATAAATAAATGAAATAAGTATAATATTCATAGTAATTTTATAGGTTAAATTCTGTAGATTTCTCAACACCAACACCATCTTTACTAGCCGAAATACCATTCTACGTTTCTTGAAGACATATAAGCCTAAAATATACCACCTATTTCCCGCGCGTAGCCCTGAATTTTTAATTTCATTCATTTTTGACTTAAATCGTCAATTCTTTTGCAGGCGTCTTAAAAGAATATATAAAATTCGACCCTCTCAGTCGGAATTTTTCCCGGTCACCGTGCGCCCAGCACCCCAGGCATCTAGCTTAGGGTAACGTCAGGAATCAGGAAGTATCTTAACCCTGGTTATAGAGCAGAGTTAATTGCATTACTTTTTCATGTTTATATGTAGACGGACTTTGAAAGATCCTAAAATCCTTATCCTCATTATGGCCGCGTTTGTGAGACTGCTAGAATAGTGTCTATGTAATAGTACACTTAACCAAAATCTGTAAATCAATGAGATTGAGAATTCTCGAAACGGCCGCGCCATTTATAACGGTGGACAAAAGGACAATGGGGAAAGCTAAGCTCGGTCCGGATTCATTCCGGCTCCCGCAATAGTACCAGTTATGGAGGCCGTTGGGTGCTTTCCCATTGTCCCCCTTATGGAATTGGACAACTGTCTATGCCCAACCACAGATATGTTAAAGTTACGAAAATGCCTATAAGTAAATAAATATCAGTTTAAGTAGATTATAGAACAGCTAACTGACGTCAACAAAAACTTCTTGACAAATGTTTTATCGAGTTTTTCTTTAAAGCTTAATTTTAGCCTGATTAGTTAGGATGATTACGTAGAAGTCGGTATCATAAGTAATAGTTTTTTGGGATTTTAAATGTTGTAAGCGTATAATGGTATGACTATGAGCAAGACGCCCCGGCCCGGCCCGGACTTGCCCTGGTAAGTCTCACGTCTCGATCCCCGTACCCGTATCGTAGTACCCTATACTCGTTTACAACAAATTAAGGTTACCTACATTACATTACAGCTACACAGCTTACTTATAACTTACATTTACATTACAACTTACAAGTACAACTCACACTTCACACAACAAACAAGTTTAGTGTATGAGTGTACCGTACCGTGTACCGTGTATCAAATGATATACATAATGCGTGAGACTGCTAGCTATGTAGATAGAGTATACCAAAAGCGTTTGGTTGTGTTAGCATACTACATGACGGTAAGATCATAACACCGACAAGCTGGAGTACAAGGAGCCAAGTTTAAATGGAATTGCTAGCGTGAAATTTTTGACCCGTCAGTCGTCACTTAAAAAGTGAATTCCGATTTTAAATTAAAGAAGATTGCTCCTTTTCCTGACTGTAACCCTTTTAGTCTTTGCCATTTGTACACTGTGTTAGGGAGGTCGTAGATTAGATGAAGGTTTTCTTGTACTCAGTGAGGACGCTGAACAGCGTTGAATTTTAGATATTGTTTAGATATATAGCTGTAATGAATCATAATTTTACAGATTTTAACTAGCATATTAGTTTTTAGAATTTCGATGGCCGAGCTAGAGAGACGCCAAGATGTACCTCCCACTCCCCAGCCCAATAGACATAAGCCAGCATTTACGGCTTATAAACTTTTAATCGATCCAGTCTTGACCAAAGGGGGGTTCAAACTTTACAGGTTCGATGGGTCGATCCCAGATGATCCGTTGTACCCACCAGTCTCAGTTAGGGATCCTCGGAACCCTAACATGAAGGCCCGACTATGGAATAGAATTGAACCTTTGGCACTACCTATTCCCCATTTCAAGGTTAGAAATTAGATTATCGCCAGCTTTTGTTATTGGCGGGAGTTGGTAGTTAAAATTGTTGTCTAAATACAAAATAATATCAATGGACATACTTGTAATAGATTGACGGGAATTATACTGGAACCCCTCCCCGCTTAGAAGTTACTATAAAGAATGTCAATGACAACATAAACAAAACATTTCTACGAGACGCTGTAAGCGGTTTTGACCACATTTGTCAGTAGACATTTATCGGTCTTTTTAACACTTCCATATTTAAACCTTGTAGTGTGGACCATTGGATTGGAGTTACAATTTGGATATATTGGCCTTTAATTGTATTCTACTTTTCATTTCAGCTAATTAAATGTGGAGAAATTGAAGAACTATATATTTACTATCACCCTGTAACAAAGAAGCATCTAGGTCTTGCTCGAGTCATTTTCGAAACAACATCTGGAGCCAAATTGTGTGTTGATAAACTTAATAAAACTTCAATGATGGGTCAAATTATTGAAGTATTTTTCGATCCATTCGGACAAAAGTGCAAGCAAATTTATGAAAACCTAACGACTGAGCGGAAAGTAGTAATACCAAGAAATGATAAAAAACCGATTGAAAACGATAGAAATAGTAAAGGGTCTCTAAATGCAGAATTGGCAACTTCTAAACTGGGGAACCAAATTAAGAAACATCGATCTAGTAACGCCCTCCCTCGATCTGAGTAAGTCAAAGTTACATTTTCGGTCCCTTTTAATCTTTCAATTATTTAAATGCTTTTACCATCTGTAGTTACACCCCGTCTAGTGATTTGGGCTATGGGACAACAAGTGAACGAAGCTCAACTTATAGCGAAGGCAGTCATTCTTCAATGGTTAATCACTACGGATCTTATCAACATGACCTTTATGACACTCACAGTGGAAAACATCCTGACACTTATTTAAGCAATCCATGTATTAATTCCTACCACGTAGGTAAAGATCACCATGAGCCACTTCGATATCAAATGGGTAAATTAATCAGTTCATTGTCCGACATGAAAATTTAACGGATTGTAAGTAGAAAGTAGGTAGGGTTATTTGATGGTTTCTACATTCTAAAGAGTTCAACTCAATACCATTAAATTCTTCTACTTGTAGAACAAAATGTGCCCCAAAAGGAATTTGCAGCAATACCGCAACCTCAACCACCAAAACCAGCGGCTAATTCTGATGGGGATTCTCCCAAAATGGATTTGGATACTAGAATAAAATTACTGTTAAAAACCAAAAAAGATAATGATTTTGGAAAACTATTTGGAGTCCTTTCCTCCAGTGACAGTGAGTCAGATGCAGAGTCAAAACACCACTCCCGAAAAAGATCAAGATTATCTTTAAGCAAGCATGAAATATGGGACAGTGGAAGCGAGGAAGAAAATGTGGAGTCGGCGTTTGCTAAAAAATTCAAGAAAAATACATTCGTTCCCGTTGAAGACGAGAATACAAAATCAAATAAGAAACATTTGTCACCGCCTCCTTCTCCTTTCTTAAGTTTAAGTAACTCGAGCAGAAGTCAGAAACAAACATTTAAGGTGGGCTAACTGATTTATTGTATGTTTATTATTATTATGATGATATTATTATTCTTTCTCAGTCGTCAATAGAGAAACACTTAAGAGATGTTCTAAAAAGCAGGCCCAGGGACAATGTCAGATTCGAATGCCATCTTACTTTAAAATATCATCTAATTCCATAAGAAATTATCCAGCATAGACTTTTTCATCGACAACTCCCATTTTCTAATTGAAAATATAAAATTTGGTTATATTTCTATTGACAAGGATTTTTGTATTTTATGACAGCCCGTTGGATTCGATAATGAACTGGATCAAGTGTCAGACGATTCAGGAGGGTTGTCTCCACAAAACAAAAAGCAGGACGAAGATGATATGAGTTTGTCGTCATTGTCACCAGATAATCCTTCCCTAATTCCAATTCCTCCTCAGCCACCACCACCACCTGTGCCTACCACTTCACTTCCTCCTCCATTACCTGCATATCCGCCTCCTGAGCCCTATTTTGCAAATTATTCTTGCATGCCAAATAGTCAATTACCTTACGGCCAATATATGTATTCAGCTTGGAATCCTCAATTTAACAGTCAATCAGTTCCATTCCAGCCACAGCCCCCTCCAATGGAGACTCTTCACTACGACGACAAACCGCCTCCTCCACCTGAGCCTCCAAGTCCTGAGGAGGACCCCAATGCTAGAACAACATTAGTAAACAATTCTACAAGGTACGATTGACACAAATGAAAATGTTTTTGAGGAATATATGTTACCATTTGTTTTCGTTTGTTTACAGTTGTACTTGTGACCTTTTCGTCGCCGAGATAAAGCGTATTTTAAAGAAGGATATTATTAAGAGGGTTATGCACAATTGTGCTTATAACGAATTTGATTTATGGGCATCTCGAAATGAACAAAAATATAAGGTATGTTATTTTTTAATATGTTACTATACTTGACAGATATCTTATTTTGTGCATGTTTTTCCTATTGTCTGCAATTGTTTTCTAAACTTGTGCGTTTGGGTATTGCAGGAACAAAAGGAAGCAGAAATCAAAACAATATCTGAACAAGGTAAAGTGTCGGCGAAGATAAAACTCGTAATGCCGGACGTCTCCAGCGACGAATATAAAACAGGGCGACTTAGTTTTATGTCTTCTATTCCAAAATTACCAAACTTCAGGGTAAGACATGTCGTTTACGTAACCTACTTGCTTATCAAACCAAGGAGAAATTACTTTATTTATCATCAACTTGTGAATATTTTCTGTCGTAGAAAATTATTCCAGAAGAAGAGATTCCAGTAAAAGTTCCAAAAGTAACAAGAGAGAAGCCATCAGTAACCAAATATGACACTGAAAGTGACTCGGGCAGTGAATCAGAAAAGGATACAAAGGTTTGTGTTCTGTTTTTAGTGATAATTACTTGTTGGCTGACTTTTAGAGCTTAAATAAATAGATACAACCTATCTGCCTATCTTTTGTCTAAAAATATGGAATACGAATTGTTCAAACGCGTCTATTCTCGTATAAATAATCATGTCATTTAACTAAATTTTACAGGAAAGTAGGAAAAAGAAATACAAGAAAAATGGCAGGGGTGTACGATTATCCTGGGGAGGTTCAATGTCTTCAGGTAATTATTTTGGGATTATTCATGGGGCCTTTGAAACTGATGTTTATTAATTCTAACTTTATTCGTAAAAGATACACCAAAATGAAGATGCATATACTTATTACAAGGTCTTTGTAGGAATTACCGAAATTTGCAAATTATATAGGAACCATAATACGTAAGATGTTAAAATTAAAATATACTTTGTTTTAGATTCGTGGACCAGTTCCAATTCGGACAATGATAATGAGGACGATAACGATAAAGAATCTGTGGCAGAATCCGTGGTGTCTGCTCCGGAATTGATAAGTGATGAAGAAATTTTATTTTCAGAACCAGAGGAAGTCAAAGAGGAAACAAATGTACTCTTATCTGGAGCAGAAAAGTATGTCTACTGTTACTTATTATGTATATGTGTGTTTTTTGTACACCTACGTATGAAATATAAATATTCTAAACCGGTATCAAATCACGGTATCTCGCTTTTGATATTGCATAAAATGTAACTTTAGCACAACAAAGGATTGCTACCACAAGCAGAGACAAAACTATCATCTTCTAAAACAAATGTCGTTTTTGACCCAAGTTAATTTAAGAATTACTAAGTACTAAGTTGCCTCTTGAAAAACCATTGAAAGCCTCTCAATCTTTTGATGATAATGTATGTACCTAGGGTGCAATAAGTAGTGAAATTTGGTGGCAAATTAACTATTTTTTCCTAAGACTTAATTTGGGAATTTCATTTACTGTATTGCTCTGCGACACAAAAATTCTGAAAATTAAATTGTCAGTTTATAAGTTTTTAATAATAAACTGTTGTATATAAGGAGCAGTTAGAATGCCTGAACAAACGAACAGGAGGAAACCAAAATAGGAAACTCGTCGTCTTGAAATAGAAATAAGACTGTAATAATATCTTCTAGTAGATAATTTAATGTTAACAATAATAAACAATATGTAGATTTTCAATTTACATTTTCTATTCCCTTGGCTAGAAATTAGTAAATAACAAATAGCCTTTAAAGAAACTATATTTTTTGTAACTAACTAAGTATATTTTTAAACTTATAGAGTACCAAAACTAAAAGTCTCCTAGTTATATTTTATTTTCCGGGAAATGAGAAATTCTCGGAACTTCTCAAAAAATCTCCCGGGAATTTGTAGTACAGGAAAAATAATTTGCTGGAAAATGGCTTGCCTGTCTCAGGAAAATTTTCCGGGTCGTTCTAGTTTACCAGAATTGGATACTCTACTCAAAGTTGTGTTGATAAATGAGCAAATTTTAATAAAACTACTAATTTTTAAATAATCTGTAGTATATCGGAGGATGATGAGCCACTTGGTCCTAAAGTTGAGGCTGTCAGCCCAGAAGAAGAAACAAAGGAAGAATTGGAAACTGAAAAACCGTGCGAGCTGATCAAAAGCGAAATAAAAGAGGAACCAGTGGAATTGATAGAGAAGAACTTGATGGATGTAGATGTGCTGAGTACGGCGTCGTCCCCCACTTCTCATTTGGTGGACCATAATTACTGTATTCAAATCCCCGACCCACCTGCTGCTAGCACCTTTGACCTAAGTCCATACTCCAATAGTCCTGAGAAGTCCCCAATACCTGTAAAAGTTGAAATACCTGTTCCTCCACCAGTTACTTCCAAAGGTCGTAAACGACGAAAATCCTTCAAACGTCGTAGCGAACAAGCTGAACAGGAAGCATTATACCAATTTCTTAGCAAAGGGGTGGATGACGAGGATATTATGTACATTAAAATGGCGTATGAGGCTATGCTGACAGACACCAATGACGATTCTCAGGTTAGCTTTACTTTAATATGTGTTGTTTGTTAATGTAACCCGCTGCTCAAATCAGTCGTTCGTTGGTGACAAAATTGACAGCACATCGTGCAACTTTTCATAGCAATAAGTCAAGTACTAATCTCAAAGCCGACTTTAAAAAATCAAAAGTGTTGTCAAAATCGAAATTATTGTCTTTTGTTTTCTATCATCAAAACGGCTAAACCCCATGCTTAATAGCTGTGGGTTCGCAGAACATTTATTTTATTACGTTGGCTATACCAGTAATAAACTTTGATGGTGAATTTCTACGAAGATTTCTAACCGGTTGACATTAGAGTGTCTCTTAAGCTACGAAAGATATTATATTGTTGCATAAATTGTAGCTAAATTCAACTAACTCAAAATTGTTTAAAGTGATTTTATGGAATTAACAATTAAATTTCGTATTATGTTTATATTTTTTAATATTAGAAATGAGTAAATTGATAAATTGACTGTTGTAGTGATCTAATAGCAGCGCGTTGTAGATCAGTATTAATACATATCTGCAATAATATATGCTAAAAGTTTTATATTTTCCCTTTCAGTACTGCTGGCTGAGTGCAACTCATTGGGTTGACTATCCTGCGACGTATAATCCTCGATTAAGACCCGATACAGCAAGACGTGTCCATTCTACTGGATCGGCTCGATCCGAAGGCTTCTATAAACTAACTTCCGAGGAGAAGGCGAAGCACAAGCGACAATGGGGCATTCGGTCTTCGGTGAACAATATTCAGTCCCTCGCTCTGGCCCCTGTGGGTGTTACTCATGACAGATCTCAAGGAAAACAGGCACTGTCTAGAGAAGCCCGTTCTAATCAGCGACGCTTGCTAACCGCATTAGGAAATGAAGTAGACTCCGACCTCTTGAAATTCAACCAACTGAAATTTAGGAAGAAAAGCCTAAGATTTGCTAGGAGTCGAATTCACGACTGGGGTCTCTTCGCTTCAGAAGCAATTGCTGCTGACGAAATGGTTATTGAATATGTGGGACAGAAAATAAGACCACTGGTTGCCGATGTCCGTGAACGGAAATATGAAGCCGTAGGCATAGGAAGTTCATATTTGTTTCGTATTGATCTCGAAAATGTCATTGATGCCACTAAAGGAGGAAATGTTTCTCGTTTCATCAATCACAGCTGCAATGTAAGATTAATTTTTGTCATGTACTTCATTTTCACTTATACAATATATAGAAAAGGAGACATACGGTCATATGCAACAACATAAATTAATGAGGGTTGTAAATTGTATATTCACAGCATCAAAGTTTTTTTTAAATCTAATATTGTTGAATATTCAACATCAAATAGAAAAAATACCCTAACAGATTTTAATAGCTCAGGCTTATTTCACCGTACCATAACAGAATACTGATTTAATATTGTCATTTATACTTTTCAGCCTAACTGTTACGCCAAGATCATCACAATCGAAGGTCAGAAAAAAATTGTTATTTATTCAAAGCAACCTATCGCTGTAAATGAAGAAATCACATACGATTATAAGTTTCCAATTGAAGATGACAAAATTCCTTGTCTCTGTGGATCAGCACAGTGTCGTGGAACTCTTAATTAATTATGGGTGTAACCTGTACCTAAAAAACTCACAAGAAAAAACTTTCGTGTTTAAATGTTTTATAAATGTTAATCGTGTTATACCTAACCCATAGTAAAGTGTGTAACTTTCAATTTAGTAGTTGTTTTTTTTCCTATTTAATGTCAGTTTCGTTTCCAACTCGTTTGTTTTAAAACGGATACTGACTGACGTATCTGACGGACACATGAGCTGTTTCTAAATAAAAAATATTGCTTATTCGTTTAAAGAGTATTGAAGAATAAACATGAATTTATAATCCTGTACATTTGCTTCCTGAATTTTCATATTCAAAAATGTCCGTGAATCATGAAGTTTTAAAAGTAAACAATATTTCCTCGAATTCTGCCATTAAATCCGTTTTATTTAAACCGTAATGAACATAAGCTAATTGTGCAGTTCACAAAGAGCTCTTGGAGTAGGGTGCAGTGCGCTTGTTAAAATATTTTTTGAAATTTGAAGTGAAACTGCGAATTGACACCTATAAAATGAAATAAGATTCAATTCAAGGTCGCGGTAATTTTCTTATGTTACATTGCCAAACCATCTATCACACTTTTAATACTTGTCAGTTTTAAAAGGCAGTATCATATATTTTTCATAACGTTCATAAAACTATTGAAGAGAATCATAATATTTTAATTAAATTATGTGGGTTTAGATTCCTATTGTGTAATACTGAGGCACGCCGGTTGATAATTGGCAAATTCTGATAATAAAACAATTCTTTTCAAAATTAAATTTTAATGTAGGTGTGCATCTTCTGCTAACAACAACCTATTTTTAACTTGTGAACTGTCACCCGACCCTACTGATCGTACTTGTTAGTCATATTACTACTACTATTTATATATTGTATTATCCTGTGCGTGTGCGACGTGTTTGTGTTTATTCTATGTAATAATATAAATACAGCATGCTTTTTAGTATTTGGTGTCATGGATCTGTTATCTTTCTAAAATAAATGCAGGTAACAAGGAGGAATATTAAGTTATTTTGGTAATTTAGAAATTTCAGTCAAATAAATGCTACTTTCGTGTCGTAACTGTAAAAGATTGTTAATTGGCGTTTCTGTTATTGAATACTTACGCTAATATTTATTTAGAAAAAGCATACTACATAATAGCAGACGCGTAGTTCATCCACTAATGTTTTACAATTGCCTTCTTTGTTGTCAGGAAATCTTATATTATCAAAGAATGTATTTAAATAATTTTTTATTCTACAATGTCCCGTAAAAATTATTGCTACATCTCAGTACATTAAGCAGCAACACTTTTGTGTCTCTAACAATAAGTATATCGATCGGGAGCTAACATTGCCAAAATTATATTGACACATAATGCTATCGATTGGATGGAATGTAGTCTTTTTGAACAAGGCCTTTTGTTGTACAACAATCCCTTTCAGTGACAATTTTGTATACATTTTAAAACAATTTCTTAATTTTTATACTAATCCCTATAGTTTTTTTGTGACAAAAAATTTCATGCAATACATATTAAGCTTTCTTTCAATATTTATTTCAGAAAGTGTATTGGGAAACAACGTTTTGTTTACAGTGAAGTACTTGTATAAATATCAATAAAATAATTTATTTATGTACGATTACAGACATGAACACTTATAGCTTTGATTTTTATACCGTATTTTGTAACATAGTTGACCTCGTCCTCAATGGGTTGTTCAAAAAATAGATGAATTTGATAGTTTTTAAATTAATTAGGTTTTATTGGAACATTTGGAGGATGATGAAACCTAACGTATATTAAGTCGATATAGGTACCTAATTGGATAAAGATGTACAGACAGATCCTTTAAAACCATAATATTACTTATTACTATCATTTATTAAATCCAGCACAATTCTAGCATACGCATCATGTCGTGAGTCCGGTGGACCAGGACATTATAGAAATTAGTTTGAAAAGATTACAAGGACAAATTGTTGCAAGGACGCAGCCAGAAATCTATTTGGGGGAGTAGGCTCAACTTTTACAGCGCTTTTGCGTAACTCTAAGCGCAACAGATTTTATGATTTTATAAGGGTAAAATAAATGAAAAATAGCACAACAATAATGTTTTCAATTTCTCGGGATTTTGGGAGGACTCTTCTGGATACACCCTTGTTGTTATACATTGGAAAATTATTTAATTCAAAATGGGTCAACGTAATTAGAAAATACGGTACTTTACCTAATCATATAAACTGAAAAAGATATTATTTTTTTGAGTGCATATCAATTTGAGATTGTGAAATATCCGACAAAGCATTTTGAACCCTTTCTAGCAACGCTTCTCCTCGAACAATGACCTCTTTAAGTTTCAAGGCAACGTCATGATTTTCTTGTTCCAGTCGCCGCAGACTTGCCAACTTTAAAAAGAACATTTGAGAATTCTAGCATAAAGACTACAAAAAAAGTATTAGAAATGAATTTAATCTTTCAATAGTTAAATAACCTGCAATTCTGTAGACGAATCCTCACTCGGCAGAGATTCAATGAGACAATCTATGTCCTTTGCACATCGAGCTATCATAGATGCAAATGTCAGAGTGTAATCTATGAATTGAAGAAACACAGTACAAAATATTACACTATTAACTTGAGTATAAATCGTTGATACTTTTGTACTACCTAACTATACAGGTACATAGTCAGTTGTAAGTAAGTAGTGGTAATTAACAATCTTTTACACTTTATAGTGTGACTTTTAATTTGCTCTTCAGCACGTTTTACCTTCTGGTGGATTTAGAGAATTTTGATTTCCACTGCGATCAGGAAATTTACTAGGAGTAGCAACTTGTTGGAGGACACCTACACTGTTGCAGAAGTTTTCTGCTTGCTAGCAATAAAAAACAATTCGATACAATGAAATTCAAAAATGAAAAACAGCAAACATGAGTAAAATCGCATGAGCAAAATTGTAATTGACGAACGTCAAAATGTAAATCATAATAAAAATTCGGACTAATGAGCAATGGTGAATGACCCATTAAGAAAAAATACATTTATAAGTAAAAAAGGTCTTCACTGTTCACATGGCTAATGGCATAAAGCATTATTACTGTAATTGTATTGGTAGGCAAATAGTACTTACACAGTTGACTGCGTCCTGGAGTTGTGTTAGTCTGTCTGCCATTATTTTGTGAATTTGGATCAATCAGCAATTAGCAATGAGTAAATAGTTATTTTCAACTAGGTAGTCAGTGAGCCAAAATGTAGTCCAAAATAAAGAGTCTGTCAATTGTCAATTGGCGCTTCACAGACTAAATAGACTTTTCACTGATAAGGTAAGGTAGAAAATAGTCAAGTTCAAGTTATCCGACAATGCGACCCGACTCAGATTCTATTATTATTGAAGTCCGCTGACCCGAGACCCGACCCACCTTGCACAACCGGACAGAGGTTTTTCGATCAGACTGATGGACTCTGACATCTGAGAGCTTAGCATGGCTTAGCTAATGTAGCCCAGCTGAATGCGGTGTAGCGGCTAGCACACTCAGTCGATACCGAATTTATTATGGAACATCATCTCATCACCCATCATCATTCCTTGATCACGGATACAAGAATTCCGATTCGATGGTTCCTACTTTCCTAACCTGCGACTTATAGTTTTTAGTATAATAATTGCCCACAGTGCTATTTTAGTTTCGAAATTGACCGATGGTAAACCTTCAATTTCAGAACAAGTGCAACTTTTATACGGTTCCGTCGTAATTTGTCGTGACATGACTTTCGTACTGAAACACCGCACCTTTTATTGGATAAGTTCGGGTCGCTGATTTCGGAAATTAAAAAAATTCTCTGAACATTCCATAGGCTTCGAAAACCTGAAAACCCCGAATTTACCCGGCTGTATTATTTGGAATTTCTTTTTTACTTTTTTAATTCCATTATAAATACAATTTTCCCATGAGTGCAGTCGGAGAACTTGAACATGTTTTCAGCATCATACATAACGTGACAGATCAGCCTCAGAAGGTTTGAAATTGCACCTAGAAGTGGCCGAGAAAATACCCAAATGGAAAACATCGGCGAAATTGTTTGGGCCTCCGGTACTTGGTTTCACATTTTAGAATGTCAGTTTAAATTTACCTGCGATATAGGTACATAGAACATACCAATGAAATTGGATGAAGAGTGCTTGCGCGTGTACTGTGTCTCGCCAGAATAGATGGGTTTCTTAAGGTCCCACATTTTTTACAAACATTTAAAGCTCAATGAAATCCCAATGGGACCTTAAATCTGTTAACAAAAATTTGAGGACTTTAAGAAACGTGTCTATTCAAATCCATCTGCCTTATGGCCCCAGATTGCAAAAGCATAAATCGAATGGTATACAGAATTGCTCCATAGACAAGTTTCTTAAGGTTCTCCATTTTTTAAAATACAACCGAAAACCTCCAACAGCCTAATGCGTTGATACAAATAGAGAAACTTAAGAAACATGTCCATTAACCGAGCCGCCGCCCCGCCACGGCGCACAGCATAGCAATTCACCAACTTGTTAATACATGCATAGCTATAGGTGCTAGGTGGAAGGTGAAGCAACGTACACAGTACACAGTAGTGGGGTAAGCGTACGGGCGACACAGACTCTAACACTAGGGACTCTATCTATAACCTAGCATGAACCTACTAGCCTACAACTTTTAGTGCTAGTGCTCTCTTGCTTGCTTCTTTTGCCACGTTATTTATTACATACATACAAGACAACGTACAACGCAACGTATGAACGTATGTATAGTGTAGAGCACAGGCCAGGGCAGGGTACTATTGTGTGGAGCATTGCACGTTGAATAGTAGCCTAGCGGAGAGCAGCCAGCAGAACTTTCATTCCTCTGCATTTCAGTGTTGGAGCACGCGGAACGTCACCGAGTTCACTCTGTCTCTCGAGAAGAAACTTAACTTCGTTCTCTCTGTGAATTATCACAATTAATTAACTATTTTTCAGGTAAGAATAATATTTTTCATTATTATTGTTAGTGTAGTAATTGCGACATTACAAAATAAGTCACAATTTGTAATTAATCTTGAAAAACCATCAAAAACTACCGAGAAATGTGAAGAAGTTAAAAGTGATGAGCACCGCATGGTTGGGTGATGCCGGACATGGCGCATGGCGCTAAGTCATGATATGAACCTTACACCTTGTATTCGTACTGTCTGATTTAATCTTGGATTTCAATATTTTTACTTTACATAACTACTTTGCTGAACGGAAATAAATTTTTGTGGAAAGAAAAATTAATTTATACTATAACTTAATTGCAGAATGCGTTACGTAGCTGCTTACCTGTTGGCAACTTTGGCTGCAAAGCCTAATCCATCTGCCGCGGATATCGACAAAATCCTTAGCTCAGTCGGTATTGAATCCGATAATGATAAGGTTAAGAAAGTAATTACTGAGCTATCAGGAAAGAATATCGATGAAATCATCAAAGCAGGTAACACTCAATTTTAATAATGGAATTAAATATATTATTCTCTTCTTTTGCCTATCACTATTTTTAATATTTTATGATGATCAATATTTCACCATCTTTCGACTGAAAGTTATGATGTTTCTTTTATCATGTCTGATGTATATTACAGTTCATAGCAGTAATAACAAAATGTGAATAAAGATTTTTTTAGACATAAATGATTTCATTCCATGTTTTGATCTTGATTGCAGGACAAAGTAAACTTGCCTCAATGCCTTCCGGAGGAGCAGTAGCCGCATCCGCAGCCGCCCCAGCAGCTGCAAGTGGTGGAGAAGCAAAATCAGGTACTTTCCATGGGTTAAATATTTAGTTCAATATCATTTTGTTCATGATGATCAATCTGATCACCATCTTTCGACTGAAGATGTTGATGATAATCTACTTGTCTGACGTATATCAATGCATTCAATAATAATAATAATTTCTGGGACTATTCTAAATTCTCGTGTTTTATTAATTACAGAA
>JABASI010003759.1:0-15626 GCA_019776505.1 Tomocerus nigrus
AAAAAACTCACCCTGTATCAGAATTATGTCTCTTTTAATGTTATCACTCAGGAATGAACAAGGGTGGTAAAAAATTACCCAGTATCAGAATTGTCTATTTTAATGTTACAGGAAATGGAGAACTTTAAATAATCACCCTGTACCATAAAATTGTGTCTCTTTTAATGTTGTAAGAAATGTTATGAAGAGTTTTAAACTCTGTATCAGAATTGTGTCTCTTTAATGTTACACGGAATTTAAACTAGGTACTTTAAAAATTCACCCTGCACGCGAATTCTCTTTTTTCGTGTCAGAAGAAATGAAAAGCTTTAAAAAATCACCCTGTCACAAAGATCACGTAAATGAATATTAAATTCGGCCTTCCAGAACTAGAATTGCCTCTGTTAATCATGGATATGGCCGCAACTGCAACTGCGATTCTACCTGGGTAGGAAATTTAGCCTTGGCATCAATGTGATAGATAGATTTTTATTTAGAACTGGAAGAGAACTTTATTCTTTACGGCAATGGACGGAATTCGGGACGTTGAATTAGAAGATTAGCTCTGTTGGCTATAATTGCATTTGACCATTATTAGAAATTAAGCATAGAACGGAAGAGTTGTTACGTAGTAATTTCCTGGCATAATCCTTCCCGTCTACTTCCTTCCTATACTATCCCTTTCCAATATTCTCTATCTCACTCAAGGTTTCCACTGGGAAGTTAATAAAGCGGGAACTATTTTCCCATATTTTCCCAGTGGGAAAATTGAAAAAAATGGCCAAAGTGTGTGGGAAAATGGTAAATTAAAACTTTGCGTGAGAAATGAAACAAAATGCATCAAATCTGTTGCAATAATTCCAAAAATATCCAATTTTGACTTGTACTAAAATCATAAAATTGTGTTCTGAGTAGCTGTGAAACTACCAAATGTTTAATAATTAAATTTTTGAATTTTGTGTCATTTTTGGCATAATACTACGAAATTAGCCTTTTGAAACGTGGAAAAGTACCGTATTTGAACAATTATTGATTAATTTCTTTCATTTCCCATAACAATTTTTTATTTCCCGGAAATTTCTAAATTTCCCCATATTTCCCACTTTCCCAATTTTTCATGCACCTATAAAAATGGGGTGAGAAATGGGAAATTAGGAAACCGTGATCTGAGTACTAACAATTAGCTGTACATTTCACTAGTCCCTGATCTCCGGTAATTCGCAATCAGAGCGGAAACTACATTTCGCTTCAACACTGCCGCACAAAATTACTATATGCCTACTTATCTTCTTATTCGACGATTTTATTTATGTTATCTGCCATTTGTCCTTGCACAGCAAAGGCTACCTATACACGAAAACTAATAATATTCTTATGACCCTCTTAAAGTTGTGATCACAAAAACCTGCACAGTCTTAATAAACAATTTGCCCTCATGAACCTTTCTCTAATATAATTTGTTAATAGATTTTATGATAGGAGAAAGCTATGTTTTCCACGAAGGAATCGTTTCGCTTATAAAAATTGGAAGCATTCATTGATTTTTATTGACGTCACTAGATTTCTAAATTCTACAAATATCATAAATTTCCAAACGGAAACTTCCTAAAATATTCCATGGCAAAGGTTAAAAAGGAATTGAAGCAATTTCTCAAAGTAATCGTTATTTAAGTATTTAACAGTATGGAAGATAAATTAATGGATGCCAAAAAAGTTCATGTATAGAAATTGTTTCATTGTACACAGACGAATGTTGTCGGTAGACGTGAATTTATGTAGTGTAGTTTTAATGGATGGGAGATCGATAATTTTCTGCATATTTAGGGCTAGCAATTCCGACGTAGTAGTTTGTAAATGTTAATTCTCTATGTGTGCTTGTGGTTTGTGGCTCTGTATGTTTATATTTATTTGTGTAGTGTGTATTTAAAGGTATACGATAGATCAGGAGAACATCTTTCCTGGATATTATGATGATTTGTGAAGCAGAGCAGGAAAGAGAGAAAGCGAGATGAGGTTGGCAGGCTCATATACTTACCAGGACAGACTATCAGGCGTTCACCGCATTGAACTCTGAGGTATATCATGAAAAATTACTAAAATTATGCTAATTACGATGCCACCGGTAAGACTTCAGAATGTGACGGTTGTTAATGCCTCAAGCTTTGAATTAACGCCCGAAATGGAAAATATGCAACTGTATTATCCATATTTATTTTGTGTTCAAGTGAGAACAAAGGATTAATTCCAAGTTTGTGGCAGTAATGAACTATGAAAGGGGTCGTATTCTGAAGTGTCATCGTATTTAGCAGAATTTTAGGGATTTTTTACAATAATATTTCATAGTGAAATGTGACGAACGTCTGATAGTCTGTCCTGGTTAGTCGGTGGAATTGGTCTGGCATTCGCTTGGCCTCCAGGATTCTCTCTCTTTCTATTTATGTAGATATTTGTGAACGTCAAAAAATATTTCAACTCTGCGAGTAAACAGAGTGGAATGTGAGTGAAGGGAAAGTAAAGGGAAAGAAAAATTATTCGTAATTTAGCATTCGGTCCGTTTTAGTTTTGAGAGAGAGTTTTAGTTGATTTGACTGCTGCTTCTGCTGCTGCTGTTTGGGGCTCAAGCGAATAGAGAAAGTGAGTAAGTAGTGTAGAAAAAGTGGAGAGAGAGAGAGAGAGAGAGAGAGAGAAAGGAAGAGAGAAAGCTGGAAGTTGTTTGTTGCAGATATGTATTATTGTATTTGACTAGCTGTTTCATTTCCAGCTGCTCTGTCACATAAATAACTGTTAGTTACCTTTACATTTGATTTGATACAGTTGTTACTTGTTATAGTTCAGGAGTAAGTAAGTAGTAACTAGTGAAAGTGTGTAGTTGCAGTAGGCTGGCGAGTCTCATTGCCGTTTGTTCTCATTAAATGTAGTCGTAGTGGAGCCATGACTGGAATTATTATCACTATCAAAGTCGAGCAGACAGAATGCTTCAAATCTATGGGGAAACTAAAGATAAGTGAAAGCAAAGAGAAAGTCGCGCGTGCAATTCAACAGTGAGCAGAGCCGTAGTCAAGGCTCGCCAATTGCAATCTCTGTATATATTTCTGTAGGACACGACGCATCGGATCGTCGTCGTCAATTTGAAGGCATGCCATGCGAATTGATACTCACACAGACGCTAACTTCAACAATAGCATTTGCCCTCCTCGTGTTATTATTACAGAGAGAAAGTGGAATGGAAATAGGGGATTGAAGTGAACTGGAGGACGAGTGAAAGGAAATCTAAAGAAATAAAAATCTGGCTTGAATTATTATCGTTAGTGGCCCTCAGGGGCGTATTCACTTCTGGGTCAACATATATAGAGGATACCACAAGAAGACACAAGCAAATGTTTATAGTAAGCATTAAGTTTCCTAGAGCCTTCGACTCTGTATAGCACAGATGTGGAAATGTGTCACACACAACTTATAAAGGCCATTTAGATATGATTTGACGCTAGCCATCCTTACATACTTATTTATTGTAAAAACTTAGATATAAGTAAGCGGGACCGTATAAAAAATGAATGCTACAATGTGGAGTACCTCAAGGAGCAAAAAATGTCCCTTTTTCAGAATAAAATTGCAGAAAATGATTTTTATCATGTACAATCGTCGTAAATAAATTCTAGCTGCATAGTGAATCTATAGGAGAAAGTGAGAATGCACTGGTTTCGAAATTGAAATGGACCTTGTGTGAAATCAATGTGCATGGCTACGCCTTTGTGAATTTTCGAGGATTGAATGGGGCATCGATAGAAATAGCGGGCAGCACAGAGAGAGAAGTGTAGTGTGTCAATGTCGCCGATATGTTGCGCCAGTCATTAATTAGTGGAGCAGGGCCAGGAAGAGACAGTCGTATTGTTTGTGAGAATAGAAGGAAGGGAAAGGATTTAGTGAGTGAGGAACTTCCGGTGGTTGGACGGAAAGAGTATTAGGGCCCTCTTCTACTCTGTCCTCCTATTCTCCCTTTCTCCTGTCTGTGCATCATCCTATCAAATGATAGCCCTACTCTCTCTCTTGATAGAGTAATGTGAGAAGGGATATTAGAGAAAGTATCTCTAACTATATTGCTGTACTTTCTCTCTCAGTGTCCGTGTGCAGTGAAAGGAAAGGTTCTGTTCACATTTCTACAATAATATTTCTGTAGGAGGGCAGATAGGCCATAGTCCTGCTAGATGTGTGTGTATGCTGCTGGAGAAGAGTCTGGACAAGAGAGAGAGAGAGAAAGTAAAGTAACGTGAGCGAGTACGCGTAAAGTTCCGGGTGAAAGGGGATTTGCCAAGCATGTAAAATGAGAGCGGCCAATTCATTGCAAACGGAGCAGAAGAATATATGAATCTCTCTCCACTATTCCAAAGTCCCTGCTTTCACGGATACACACAGAGAGAGAAAGGCAGCGAGAGAGAGAGAGGCATCTCCTTTAGTTCGGCTATTCCACATTCTTTATTGGAGGCTAAAGGGAAATATTCATTCCTTGCGGTCTCCCAAATTATGCACAGGACGAGCAATGTGGGAGGAAGCATTCCTACTTATTACCTTACACACACATACTATTAGCTTACCAGACTCTCAAACGACATGTCATCACACATACACATACACGTTTACTCAGGAACTCAAAAAATCCTTTTTTTAACCCAAAATTCCCTCCGGCATTTCCCTTTTTTCCTCAAAGCACTACCAAAAGCCTCAAAATACACAAAAAGTATTAAAGACCCCATTTTTTAGATTCTTTTTTAAATCTTTTTAATTTTTTCTAATTTTTTATTGGTAAAAAACGTGACTTTCTCTTTTTTGATCCCTGACACGATGTTTTCGCGTAAGGAGTGTGTAAGTGTAGCATATAGTTAGTTACAGATAATATTATGCGACTACCTAGGTATGTAATGTAATGTAGAAAAGCAGAGAGGGAGAGGAAGAAGACAAACAAATACTGAGGCGGGCGGCGTGGTACTCCTTCTTTTCCCATTCACATCAACGGCCCATAAAATATTCGGGTAATAGTAATGATATGCTCTGTATGTGTGTGTGGCTAGAAATATTTATATATTCTGTATATGTGTAGTTAGATGGCGACGTGTAAATACTTACTTGTTCCTACAAATTCACATTTAGAATCTACACTTATGCTTTCACTTACTTTTATGCTTTCCCCTCCTCTCTTCCCCATTGCATTACATTTAAATCTACCTCAACGATTTGAATATCTGTGCACAGCATACTGTAGCCTAAATATCTGCTCCCTTTACATTCCTTCACAAATCGGCTCTTTAAACTCAGTGCTCCATAAAAGCTCCTGCTTTCTCCATGTGAAAGTAAAGAGAGAGGTAGGTAGGGAGACATAGTGGCTTCTTATTATTAATATGCTCATATCATCCTTTCCCCTCTCATTACTGCACACTGCACGCATAAGAACAATTTTCTCCTTTTACGACTGCAACTCCTAACTGGGAAACGGAGTTGACATTCATGAGAAGTCGTCCATCCTCTTTGTCTATTTCTCTGTTCTTTCTCTTTAGAATGCATGCATGCTACCTTTCTCTGCGTGTGCACCATTGCATCCTATTTTAATAATGTACAGTACGAGGCACTAGAAACCCTTCATGACTTTCACCAAACTTTTCACACCTAAAAGCATGCCAAAATTATTTTTGTGTCATTTCTAGAAAATCAAACTTTCACTTCACTTTCACTTTTCCAAAAGTGAAAGTGAAGTGAAAGTTTGATTTTTTGGAAATGGTGTGAAAAAGATTTTTGTGTACTTTCTCGGCGTAAAAAGCCGAAATATCCGGTGAAAACTCGTATGAACGGTTTAGTGCCCCATATTGTACATTTCCATATTTCTGGGCTTTCTTTCTGGGAAGACGAGAATCTCGACTAAAAGCCGCCCCTTACATCTAGTAAAAGTACGTTTCTCCTTCAGATAAATGCTCTGAGATCAAAAGACAGTTAATTGCTTCTTTTATATTTAGAACATATGTTGAGTCTCGAGTATAAGACGCTGCTACTAATTTCCCTCGTGTATAGCCCTGAACTTTCACTCTGTGGGTATTAAACAGGGGATTTTCGGAATTGGATTGTTTTAGCAAGACGGATGTAGGTAATTGTTGTATGTGTAGTTGTGGGACTTTAGGTTTTGAGTAAAGAGAGAAAGTAGAGAGAGAACTTTCATTTCATCTCATCTGAGTCTCACGTAACAAGCTCTTTTTTCTCAGTGACTTGTATTAACCTTATGACGTATCCCGGGTGTGGTGCTTTGCTCCACTCATCCATCTCTTTCATTTCAGCTTCTTCTTCTCCTCGTACACCAGAGCACAGGCAGCTCACAGACAGAAGAACAAAAGAGAAAGGAGGAAAAGAGAAAGAAAAAAACTCTCTTCCTCTGCTCGCAATTTCGGAGAAGACAAAGTTGCCATTTTTATTGCACGCGAATTTATAGTTGACTCTTATTACACAAAATAGTCTCATTCTCTTGTTTCATTAGATGACAAGGGAGAGGAAAGGAAGCCAAGGAAAGTCCATCTGCTTTCACTGCGAACGAGGAGACAGGGAGCGGCAAGAGTCAAAGGGCAGGACGAAGACTTTTCTTGTCACACTCATCCATCTATCTCTTTCCCTCGCTCCCAACCATGTCCCGCCATACATTCTCAAAACTACACAATAACATGCCTTTCTCCGCTTTCTCTATTTCTCAAGGTGTCCAATTGGCAATTTTTATCCCAACATTGCCCAACCATAGAGAAAATATTCTAACCCTTTCTTTCTCTCTGTCAATTTCACCATTTCTTCGTCTAGAGAGAGTAAAAAATCAAACTTAATGGATGTTTTAAAGTCTCAGAGTTTATTTAACCCATTTTAGCCGGGGCTTTTAATCCCGCAGATTTTTATTAACCCTTTCCCGTCAGACTTTTGTGTATCTTTATGTGTTTACTTAGTTATAGAGAGAAAGTTGTTATTTGGCATGTACGTATAACTATTGTGAGAATTCTACTGTCTCGTTTACTCAGTTACTTAGTCAGGACGCTTTCTTTTCTCATTTTTCCGCACCGTGCTTGCTGTTGTGTTACATACGCCAGTTGACCATGCGAGTCCAAGTGGAGAGTATTCCTAGTAGATACACACACACACACACACAGAGAAGGAGGAGAAAGAGAAGAGAAAGCCGGCAGATATAATGTTGTTACAATTACACTATAGGACACACTACCACTTTTATAAGCAAGTAAATAAAGGGGAAAAGCGCCAAGAAATTCAGTAAGTGTATAAAAAATGAAAGATAAATATGTACACGTATATAAATAGAGGAGAAAGTGAGCTATAAGGTAAACTGTGCACTAGAAACACAAACGTTAGTGTATACGGAGTAGATGAAAAGTTCTTTTGCATGGAGAAAGGCTCGGGCAAGGAGGGAGAGAGGAAAGGAAGGCATAATAAATATGAGAATCGGTGGCGGAGGCTTAAGCTCCCAGCATCTTTAAAGGAATACTAAGAAATAAGGAGGCGAAGGGCTTAAGGAATACTATTAAACTTGCACTAAGGATACAGGATGAGGATGCCATTAGGTTTGACGACGGCACACCGACAGATATACTCCAACATATCCCCCCTCGTATATCCACCTACTCTCACTATATAGTGAATATAAACACCCCTCGTATAATATAAGCAGTGGTAGATATCGGATATATCCTTATAGTCATTCCATTTTGTTCTCGTATTTAGAGTAACCCGCCTTTTGGTCGTCGTCTGAAAAGGCTCCTTTCCCCTGCGGTATCCTATCCCACTCTAAGCCATAGGCCACACACATCACTTTGTTTCCTTTCCATCTCCTTCTACTTTCTACTTTCTACATTTTCTACACACTCCCCCCTATATACATATAGTTGTTATATACTCCCCCCTTTATATATAGTAAAATATATAAATAGTAGTAGTAGAAAGATTACAACTCGCTCTGCTCCCAGCAGCTCCTTCTTACTATATGTAGGATCACATCAGTGAAACTTTCACTCGAGCGCATGTCCTTTCACTACTACTTTCTCCCTATTTCTATTATATAAAGCGTCCAGGATTTTAGACTAAAGGCAAGGTAGTTAGATATGAATGTATTAATATATATATAAAGTTTTATGTGTACAATCCTCTCTGCCTCTATAAATACCCACTATACATATAGGATATAAAAAGGTTTCTCCCGGGTAGTATGTAAGTAGTAGTAGCAGTGTATGGCTATAGGGAATAAAGTTGGCGTGGACTTAGAGTGGACTGGGCTTGTGTATTTGTGCGAGTGATGCATGTGGCTGTTGTGTAAGAACGTAGATGTAGTAGGTAGCTAGCTGGAGAATATAATGCTATAAGGATGTCTGTAGTGAGTAAGGGAATGAAGAATAGGAAATTGGATGTAAGACTGGAGAAGAGAGAGAGTAGTAGTAGCTGGTGGTGTTGGTGCTGGAGAAGAGTAAGCTGATGTGATGTGAGTTGAGCAAAGAGAACTCCCGAATGAGTTCGATCGATTTCAGGAGGCAAAAGGAAGGCTCGCCAAGCCTTTGCACTTTCTTTCTCCCCTACAGCACCAGCTTTCCTTTCGTAACCATTTTCTTGGGTGAAGAGACGGGAAAGTCTGCCGGAGACTCAGTCACACATCTCACGTCAGTCAGAACAACTGCAGTTTCTTGCTCCTCTTCGGAAAACTCAGCTCTCTCGCTTCCGTCTCACACACTCTCTTCCAGCTCATCACTCTCTCTCTTCCTTTCTCTACTTTCTCCAGCAGCGTGTGGCGATTTAATTCCTTGTGTCAATCCGCAGACTGACTGCTCCTTCTCAGTCTCCTCTTTCTCCTTTCACCGGTCACTACTCGATTACACTTTCTCTACTTTCTCCACTTTCTCTCTCTCTCTTCATATCAGAAGAATATTAATATGGGGTGGTCCTGGACAACTCTGATTCTCTCTCCAGCAAACAACAACATTTGTTCCAGGTTAATTCATTAGTCATAATAGCTCGTTATAATTACGGAGAGGAGAACTAAAAGGTTCGGTGCTGGAGAAAAGTGCAAGCCAGCGAGAGAGAGAGAGAGAGAACATCCTGTCTCTTCTTCTCCAGCAGCAAATACATTCATACAGTAAATAGCTACTGGAGAACAGGAACAACACAAGTGCATATTGATAGAGAAGAGAGAGAAGAGAGAGAGACAGATAATAGAAAACAAAGTCTCCTCTCTCCTCCTGGAACTCCAGGTCTGTGCTCACTCCAGCCTGGAGTTAATTAAAGTTGTAGCCGTAAAACCCACAGCTGTCTGGTCACCTAAATTAGTCTCCAGTAGAATCCGGATAGTAGTAATGCGGTGTTATTACTGAACTGGAATCCAGCTCTCCCTCTCTCTCATTCTCTGTTGCTCTGTTGTGTGCTTGTGTGCACGGGGATTCTACATTAGCAGACACCGAGAATACTGGAACACGTACTAATGTGCAGAAATAAACTTTTCAATAACTCTTGAGAATCCCGAGGTTCAACTGACTGTGAATTCTACGTGCACTCTTCTCCTCTCTCTCCTACTACTTACTACAGATATAGAAAATCCACTAACTCGACATACTCCCACCTTTATCCTTCACTCACCTTATACTTACACAGACACACTACAACAAATACGATAAAGACCAACAAGCCAAACACAATTACAAGGTGCACACCGAAAAAGCCAACCAAGGAAATCACATAATTTACAGGCAACTCCGATATAACAACCTCACTCACTCGCTCTCTTTCTCTCTCTCCAGTTCAACGAGACTTTCTCCAGACCCTTTCTCTATCTATCTATCTACTTAATTCCACGCCCGGCACAATTACTATTCTTCACCTCCCGCGCCCGACTACAGCATTAGCAGTTATCACCCGGAAACAAGGTAACCTTTCTCTCTCTCTCTCTCTCTTTCGCCTATTTACAATCTCTTTTTATTTTATTACGCTAAGGATTACTGCATCTTAACGATACACACAAAGTACTAACCTACTTTGGACACATTTTAACCACACCACTTTCTCCAACAGTTTACCGGACTTTCTTTTTTATTTACCAGATTCATACAGCGTTGTATCTGTTATTATTAGCTAAAAGTAAGGCACCAAAATTTATTTGTGCCATTTTTAGACACTTTTAAGGACAAAAATAACTTTCTCCTTGTTTCAGCATATAGAAAGTCTTCCATGAATTTTAGTATCTGTTTTTTAGCATTTTAATCATGAGCTAGCACTCAGGCACAAGGTTGATTTTGCATTTAGTGTAAATGTAACAGGCCCACGGTTATAAGGATGCATAGAGGGCATTTATTTAGGTTCTGTGGCGTAGAAGGAGAAATATGGTACCAGTTTGATGGTTTCGGGTACTTTCTCTAGTTTCACTTAGTCGCTTAAAGAAAGTACAACAATATTAGTATGAGAAAAAATTTCTGACCTTAAAAACTAGGGATCTGTTAGAAATTATGTTTATATGTGAGGTACTTCATAGTGGCATGTCTTACGGCTTAGTATTTACTAAGCTGACGGGGAAAGTTATGATAAAAGACAGAAGAGCCGTAGATAATGTCAATGGACACTAAAGATTTATACACGTTACATTTCAGCATTAGTTGTATTAGTATCGGAGGAAATATCTCTTTTTACTGCAGCACATGGATGAAGCCATTTATTATTATCACTTAGGAATCTTCTCGTAGCATACTACACACATAGATCAATATAGCGGCTAACATGTTACAGCAAAATAATTGTTGTGCGATGAAAGAAGGGGGAAATAAGAGGATATAGATGAGGGGGATTATAAATACAGTGTGCGCAAAGAGTAACTCGTAGTACAACTTTCACCATGTAAATTTTATTTCGTACTTTTACGCTAAAGAGCCCACCAAAATTATTTTCACGCCGTTCCAAGATAAATTTGACTTTCACTACTTTCACTCTTTCACTAAAAGTGAAAGTGGTGAAAGTCTAATTTGCTTGGAAAGGCGTGAAAATAATTTTTGCTAAGATATTTAGCTAAATTTGCACTACAAGTTACTTTTTACGCACACTGTAGTGTAGTAATGATAATAGAGCTATTTATTTTGCGTGGCGCCTTAAACATGTCCATTGTTCTTGTGGAGCAGGAGTCGTGGAATTGTGGAGTGAGATCTTGGGAGTATGATCTTGTGGAATATTTGATGGCCGGGAGAGTGGTATTCTTGGGGACAGTGTTTCTGGTTGACCTTACATCCTCCCCCCTTCCGTGAATTATTAAGTGCTACAATCTGGGATCTCCTGTTGTCAGAACTGACAAGGGCTGGATTGGCGTGGCTGGAGCTGAGCCGGAGCCTAGGCTAACTGACAAAACAAACCTTTTAATTTATGGATTCTGGACTGGGGATTTGCATCACATCATATTTCATTCATATGTAAATAGGAGAGGACAGTTCCGAGTTTCTTTTCTCTCTCCCATAGCCCTCCACGTGTACTTTCTCCTTGCGGACACTCATAAATAGCAAATTTTTCTCCTCCAGCAGACTCTTGTGGAAAACAGACTTAACCCACAGCTACAGCAGCTATAGCTACGAACGAACTTTAAATCTCCAGTTGTGAGATTCCGGGATTTTCAAGCCAAAACTACTCTTTTGTGTTTTAAATGTTGTGTGAGTGACTGAGATTTTACTTTCTCCGCTTTCTCTCCCAGTGGGAATGGGCCACCATACAAATTACGCTACGCAAGACGCTTAATTCAAAACTATTTCCATCTGTCTCGTAGCAACACATTGTTAGCAACTAATTCTTTCTCTTCCTTTCTCCCGCATCACAATCGCTAAATAGTCGGATACAATAACATTATTTCTTCATCCGACGTCCGACGCCCAACGTCCGACTCTTGTGATCAAGTGCACTGAGACATCTTCTTTTCTTCATCTTCATCGTCGTCGTCCTAGAGGACTTTCTCTTTTTCTTCCCTCATTCTGATTAGCATATAGAAGATTCCCCTTTTTTGATGCTGTTCAAAGCTGCTACCCTTGTTGGACTCTTCTGGGAAAGAGGTAGGTAGCTAACTTTAATATTCTGCTATACTCTCATTTTTCATCACTCATAAATATTTAACTATCTATGTGCATACATCATTCCACTACTTTATGCCGTTTACCTTGGCAAATCTGTTCGTTTCCCGACTGAAGTTGCAACGGAAATTCTCCAGGGCTCACTAGTTATTAGCTAACTGGTTCATACTAGCAGCATTTCCATTCGTAGGATTTATTATGCCCCATTTCCACTGACTCATGCTACTACTATTGCACTTTTTATATATACAACGAAATAAATATCAATTTGGGGTAAAAAGAGATTTTCTTTTCCCTGCACTTCTCTTATTTATTCCATTCTTGTGTCTTTAAAGAGTTTTCCAGATTTTATCTATTTAGCACGCTTTCTCCCGTTTTCTTCTTCTAAAGTTGTCTTCAGACAAAAACCCGGCATGCATTTTCATTCATTCCAACATGTACATGAAAGAATGCATTTGGGATAATTGCGTTTTACAAAGCTCCTGTTCTTCTAAATGTAATAAATTCCCAGATAGTCCTCTTAAGTTCCGACTTGGTTGGTGCAAGGAAGTGTTGTAGCTGCATGCAATTCGGGCACGATACGAAAAGATGTGTTTACACACAGCCAATCTAATTATCGCCAATAATGACAGAAAGTTTTTTGAGGAGCAAGAAAAGGCAGTTGAATTGAGATAGGCGAGATAGGAGGGGAAAATATCTCTCTCTCTGTGTAGCTTGCTTTGAGTTCTCACTTTTATTGCATTACTAATAACTACCTAGAAAATCATATAAAAGTTTGTGACTTCTTTATCCGATTTAAACATTTCTTGTTGGCATCCTAAAACCCTTTTTCCACCTACCCACGCAGCGAAACTAGTAGAAACTCCTTGTGCAATTTCATATATAACTCTTTTCCCCCTTTGATAACAATAAAAGAATTTTTCGCATAACTGCAACGACTTTAGAAAATTATGTTAATTTCCTGCCTTTTTATTCCTTAGATTTGTCGAATTTGGTGAGAAGAAAGTTAAGGGGGAGTGTAATCTGAGGCGTTATACTAAAATAGCGCATCAACCTCATAAGTTAAAAGCTAATTTTATTTAACATTTTCTCCTGCATACAAAAGTAGCAAGGACTCTTATATTTTATCCAACATTTCCCTGTCTAAAATGAGAATAAACATATAAGGAGTGGAAATAAAGCAAATGCAGTTGCTCTCCTTGCGACATTTCTATGGCAAGTGCCAGTAGTCACAGTTCAAGACTTGCATTATGAGAGTCTGCAAGAAGAGAACTGAGAACAGGAGGCACATTAAAGTAATTGCACGAGATGAGCTCTGCAAAATTCTCAATCCTCGCTCCTTCCCTTGTTTTTCTAAATTCTGGAAATAAGTATGTCCTCGGTAATTGTATGTACTACTGCTACTTACTTACTTCCTTCCTCACTCACTCACATCATCCACCGCCAGATATATCCACAATATCCAGACGCCTCTCCATCCAACTCAACTCAACTCAACGGAGAATATTCTGCCCACGTCCCCTACGTTGGCTCTGTGGCCTTGTTTCCTACGACCAAATCTTTACTACACGTACTCACGTAGCTACATCTTGACTATTTAATTGCACGACCTATTATCTTACTCCGAATTCTACCGAATATCCCTAAACCTACTATTACACTACCGTATAAGTACGTACTACAAACCTTTCCAACTAAATTAACATCCGACAAGGGTACGACCTGGACACCGCGTGTGAATACCCCAACAAGCGAAACAGTGTTTCTGAAAAATTTTGGAAAATTTTCATAATTTTAATCAAATTTTCCATATCCATTATTCAAAAATTTTCGTAATTTTGAGGAAACATATTCTAATTTTCAAAATTATTGAAAATCTTTGACACTCACATATGCTAACATTTTGCAAAAATTATTTATTAATGCGAAATTTGTCGAAAATTAATGAAATTTGTTGACATTTATACCATAATTGTAGCAAGTTGGAGAAGTTTTCTGGATATTTATGCCAAATTGGTCGAAAATTGGAGAAAGACTATGATATTTATGCCAAATTATGCCGAAAAATGCCGAAAATTGCAAAAAATTTTTTTTTGAAAATTATTAATGAACTTTCGATATTTGTGCAAAACATGATTACAAATCTGTTAATTTTTTGAGATTTTTGTCGAATGAACTTAAAAGGCCATTTCTATTATTGCTAAATTATTGCTGGTATCATTAAAAGGATTTTATAAATTCCAGCAAGTAAAATCTAGAATCTTTATAAGTGGCATTTTCATGCACGTACATTGCAAAAATGTGCCAAAAGAGAAGCTGATAATATTTTGTCACAAAACTGGCGAAAATTTTAAAAATGGCCAAATATGCGTCTTATAGTATTCAGTACGTGACAGTAAATAAATTAGGGTACCTAAATTCAAAAGTTACATGTTCATAATTAAGTGAGTTGTGTTCTGGTGGGGTGTAGTATTAAGATTTATTTGGATTTGAAAGGATTTAAAAGGGGGTAAATAAATAGCGGGATAGAAAGTAGAAGCAGAGAGGGAGAGAGAGTGTGTATGTGTAATGTATTTCGTAAATGAATGTTTGTGTAGTTGGTGTGTCTAGTGGAGAGTAAGTTAAAGTGGTCGCTTTGGGATTTGAATAAAGTGAAAGTAAAAGAATGGTAGTTGCGGGAAAGTAATGCTCTGCACAGTTGAAGATGAGAGGTAGAGATAGTTAAAAGGTTATTGGGATGGATGTATGTAGCTATGGAATGGGAGAGACGGCGGCGGGTAGTATAAGATACTAGACGGGTAGAATGCTAGGGATTCTGCTAAAGTGGGGAACAATGCACATTTATATTCAAAGTAGTCATTCGATTGACTCATTATGTTATTGTTTACCTTTGAAATGAGTTAGAGTCCCTTTGTTTCCCTCCGCATAATGATAATAAAATTATTCATGACAATAAAAGATAAGGAAGAAGCGGCGAGTGAGGTTTTCTTCCTCCCTGGCCACTCTCACTCACTTTCTCTTTACAGTAAGAGAGAGAGAGAGAGAGCCGGGTAGTAGCGGGTAACTGCTACTTAGCAAGGGAATCCGAGATAAATCTTGTTGTGCTTCATAAATGCTCCGTTATGCTATTTCCTAGACTCTGCCAAAATCTTATTGCTGCTGCTGCTGCTTGCGAAGAAACGCAAGAAATTCTCATCTCACTCACTCAATTCAATTCTGAGAGAAAGCCAGGCCTATAGCTTTCTCTTTTACATCTCTCTATAATTTATTGTTATAATTCTACATGTACTTAGTCAGACAAAGAATTGCGGAGACTTTCTCTCTCTCTTAGCTCCTCCTATAGTATGAATCCATGCACTAACATATTAACTATCTCATCTCTCTACCTTCAACTCTTATTTCCTATCTCCCCAACAAGAGCATCTTCTAAAAAGGACACTTTTCATACCACAATTTCCCGACTCTCAAACTTCCCACGGCTAAAATAACCAAAAGACTCTCCTTTCTACTTTCATCTCATAAATTCACTTAGATTCCCCCCCC
>JABASI010003760.1:0-15626 GCA_019776505.1 Tomocerus nigrus
TAGCTTTGTCTTCAATATTCGAAGATAAAGCTTCAAAGAGTTACCCAAGCTTCTTAATATTTTGAGTAATTTTCATAATGGTATTACTTTTGAAGTAGGTAGCGGTAACAGGTGTGTTGCCACGTTAGCATTTAGTAATGTTATTATGTTATCGTATTCTTTACATTATTATAAATTACTGCAAAACAATGAGATGAAAAGTTAGTATTGTGAGTGACAGCCTAGTGGAAGGTAGCATTTTTGTCACTGCTCAAGATTACTGATGAAAAGTACTGTAAAGTAGTAAATGTTGATGTTTTTGTTGCTAAATAAACTGATAAACTGTAAAACCAACCAGTTAGAGTTTTTATGCATGCAAATTAGTTTCTTTCAGCAATAAGGTGAATGACAAGTGATAAAAGCAAAACAGAAAACTGTCCTTTGAAATGACTTATGGCTGAAATGTAATTTCTGCACTGTATGTATTTACCACTTTACAACACTGGGCTGCGTTCTATGTATTTATTTTCCCGTTTCCCATGCAGACTGCTATAGTAGTGTAAGTGTAACAGTGTAGAAATACAGAAATGAAAATAATTCGAGTTAGAATTCCATGTTCGTAAACAAGGAGTAGCAAGAATAATTGTATCTTTTTGAGAGAAATACTCATAGAGATGCGTACATAAAATAAAGTAAAACATGAAGAGTGTAGATTTACAAAGAACAATGTGCCCAGTGTCCACGCTGTACATTAAAGTATCTCTGTGTAATGTAGCGACAACTATTATATACATAGAGATTGTTAGGGATGCAATGGAAAAGCATGGAGTAAAGTAAATGAATGAATGAGTCTTACATCTTTACGGCTACTCGATAAGTCGATATAGTTTCCATTAAATTTCCACACGACATGTGGCTCAGGGATGCCAACGGAGTCACACAAAAGGACGACATCTCTTTTCCAGGCCACTTCCACAGTTTGACTGAATGATGCTATTTTCGATGGAACTGTGAATGAAATCGAAAGAGTATATAGCGACAGGGACAATAAATACAAACACATTTACAATGAAATTGAGTTAAGCATTAGAATGAATAGACTAGGAGCTATATTGCGTATGAATATTTTGAACTTTCTACGAAGATACCCTCCCATATGCATACAAATAGATTCTCATTCGGTTATTTTACTCCTATTTATACAAACAAAAGGTTTAATGTTGTATTTGTATTGGTCCGCGTACTCGTGTGTTATGATACTAGCAATAAAGTAAATGAGTAAACAGTTAGAGACTAAAACGGAAATCGTATAAATATATAGGATGACTATAGTAATATATTATAAAAGAAGCCCGCATATGTATATAGAGATTTTCTCTGCTGCTTTCCCCAGTGAAAGCGACAACCTTTCACTATCTAATACTGCACAAAGTGAAAAGGGAATGAACGCAGACTGAAACAAATTGTTCTGGAAACAAGAGAGTTCAGAATAAAACTACAATTTAAGTGATAATCAGGGTGATTTCGTTTTAATCTATGCGGACATTATCTTCTTGTCATGATCATGGCTCGAACGGAGTCAGCGGCGGCGGCAGCGACGGTACTAGCATTTTATATGCCCTTTTCCTCTCTCTCTCTCTGCCCCATATATATAAATAACTCCTAAAACACGTGTGCATATATAATAGATAATAAGCACCTAGTATAGTCATAGATTGTGGAAGAAGTTATCAAATTCAAGAGAGAGAGAAGTCTGTGTCCGTAAGCACTTGCAGTTACGCACAGAGCGTTATTTAACATTGCAGCAGCAAGACATAGGATGCTAGCTAATGGTAGGTATTGTTTTCCAAAGGTTTCCCTCATTTACTACAATTTTAGAATGGATGCCAAGGGAAGTGAAGCCTATGATTCTATTCCTTTCATTTATCTCATCTCAACTGTGACCTCATTTGCTTATTTGGCCACTCATCCTTTGCCTTTTATCCGTTTAACTCCTGAATAGAATTTTATTAGATAAAAACGCTTCCCTCATACTCATAACAGCTTCCAATATTATTTGCATGTGCAGTGCATACACCCCTTAGGACATCATCACATGCAAAATCTGAAGAACATTATCCTTTTCTGCACTATGAATCTAAAGACTAAAGGCAAATTTCTATTATAAGAACAAATATCGATTTAATTGTCTCTATATACACTTTCGCAAAATAATACTTTCGCATAGGTAAGTATGTGAAAGGTACACCACACATTATTATAGCAAAAGTACTAATCACTTATTGTTAGATAGTTAACAAGTTTATAATATTTCAAAAGATTATACTTTTAGTACATGCTAATGGTACTCCCTGTACAATTTCTGTATAATGCTATTAGGAAAAGCACAAACAACCTTGATACTTGATACCTCTTTGTAAGGAGAGAGCGAGTAATAAACTATTGTAAAACGGACATTATATAGGGTAGCGTTGGTGTATGTCTTCAGTCACCTTAAACTATTGACCCCGTGTACGTGCTACATGTTACTTCTAACGCTAGAAGTGTGTACATGTAGAAGTTTTAACGAAGTATCTCGGTCCGTTTTTGACATGACCTTAGAATGACCCTTTTGACCTAGGCTTATCGACCCTATTTTCCCCTTTAGTCTTTCGACAGTGGTAGTAAGTACGTTTACAGAACTAGGTGTGCAATGCTTTGATGGGATGACCTCAGGATGACTCAGCTAACCTTAACCCATTGACCCTACATATTTTTAAACTTAGTGATTTTATTGACCTCTAAATGACATATAAAAAAATTTGAACGATGTACCTCAATCCGTTCAAAAGGTATCGTGCCAGGGACAGACAGACAAATAGACAATGTATTTCTATACAGAAGAGCTAGGCTACTCTGAATAATAAGGAAATGAACGGAGAATGACAATATAAGGAGGATTAATGTTTTGTATGCATATTTGGAAGTGGAGATTGGTGGTGGTAGGAAGGAGAGAAGGAAAACCAATACAGATAAGTACCATTTCCTTTCATGAGCAACATCAAAAGTCCTCAGAGTCGCGAGGCAAATGACCTAGATAATGCCTATAGTCAGTGCAAGTGAGATTCTAAAGAAGGAATTAATTGCTATTAGTGCGACTCGACTGGAGATGTAAACTCTATTGCTAAATACTACAGACTATTTAGAGAACAGCAGATGAGACTAGAAAATGCAAAAACTCTCTATGCACTCGAAGAGTGTAAAAGGAGTGCACATAACATAACTACACCTACCTAGTACAGCAGTGTGTACTAATTTCTACTAGTAGACAAAATAGTTTAGCTCTAATGTAACAATGTAGCACCTGGTTAGCCCATCCACTTACATAGTATAACTTATGAATTGTTCAAAAACTACCTGCAACATTTGTGAAAACTATAATTGCTAAAGCCTCTTCCCTTTTGCAATGATATTTGCCTCCTTTTGCTATTATCACTCTTCCATCTGCAACAACCGAATATGTGTACTTTGAGCATTTAGGGAAATGTACAAAAGCTGCCAATCTCTATTAGGAATTTTCCTGTGTATATATATACTGATTGCATGGTTTGTGTGATGCATACATAGTACATACATTTCTTAGAAACTCCAAAATGTGCCTGTCTTTATTTTCCAAGGAGAAAGTTGTTTTTACACTTGTACACTTTAAGCTCATAGTATGAGAAAGCAATAAACGTAAATAATAAACTAAGAGGATTACCTCCTCCTATCGTATCACTCTCCCTCTCTCTTTCTTGCTATTGCTACTTTTGCCATTTGTAAGGAAGCAAGACTTATGTATAACTTAGTATGTGGTGAATGCAGTAATAGTATACATAGACAGTAGTGCACGACGAGCATGTGATAACTTGGAACTGTGCAGCTTTGAATTCAACAGAAGAGAAATCAAGGAGAGAGAATAAGCTCACCTTTGTTTGTGGTTTGAGTGCGAATACGACCAGTTGGTCCACCTTCTCCCACTTTGGTCGAAGCACTCACCCAAAATTCATACAATTGGTTCTCTTTTAAGCCCTGTGCTTCCCAACTCCATTCATGAGACTGCAGAACCTTCTTATCCTACACAAAACACAAAAACACAATCATGCAGGACACAGAGCTTAAATACCTGCTACTCAACAAGCGCTTATAATAATAATTCATTTTTTATAACTTCTGCTACTACGAAGTGAATATTCGTAAAAATTCCTTATAACACTGTCCATTATCAATCACTAACGTAATTGTGATTGCAGTTAGTGTTTTTCTTGTTTATACCATTAATAAATCAAGAAAACCAATTCAAAGTTTAAATAGTAAACTACTGACATGTCATCATTAATTTAATTTTATAATTGCTGGAAAAATGAGGAATTGGATTTAAGAGTGATCTAAATAGTAATGTAATATAAAATTAATTGCATTATTAAGGAAAATAAATAGCAGCAAGGTAAAAAATGATTATGAATATATTTTTAGCCTCTTACCATTTTGGTGGTGTCAACAACTTTCATATAGACGGTGTACTTTTCAATGCGTCCATTAGGTTCAGCTGGAGGCAGCCAGGATACGAGGATCGATTTTTTTGAGCTTACCAAGGCTTTGATGTTAGCCGGGGCACTGGGAACTGAAAAAGATTATTAAATTACATCATGTCCAGGCCGAGGAAGCTAATAAGATAACCGATTCATCTGCTCCATTAACTTTCAGGGATTTTACTTATTTAATCATAGCATCACTTGATAACTGCTGTTTTCTCGACCATGATTTGATTCATATGGAAATTCTTATCACTCTAAAGATTTTATCTTAAACTGTTAGAATAATTAATTTCTTGTGTACTTCTTATGACAAAATCCTAAAATAATAATCCTATACAAAGGGATTAGTACTAAAAGGAAATGAAGGAAAAAGCAATTACAATTATCTATTTAGAAAAGATTTCGATCCAAATAAGTAGATTTATTTATAGTATCCGTTTTCGGAAGGTAGTGAAGGAAGATGAAAGAAGTTTCGACAATGACGGCATTATAATTTTAAGTAAGATTTTCCTCTGGGCTATCAAAGTGACTTAGAAAGGCTAAGCTACTTATGAAGAATTGTGATTTGCAGCACTTAAAGAAATTGGGTCACTTGCTAATTTGTTCTATTGAATTGTCTTTTAATCCGTTTTCCCTATATAGTCCCTTTCAAAAAGAGAGAAGTTACAAACCATAGGACATGAATGAAAACAAGGTAGGACGGGGAATTCTTCCGAAACGAAATCTAATTCACCTTGTAATTTCCGAATCAATACACTAGAAAAAGGACGGGAGATTAATTGCCTTAGAACAACGGAAGGAAACAAAAAGGAAATTGTCGTTGAAAAGATTAGTGAACAAGAGCTACCAGATTGAATGCTTTGCCGCTTGTGTATCTCGTTTGTTTTTCTTTCTACCTTCGCTTTTCCAAATGAAAATCTACTAGAACCAGAACTCTATACGCCATTAACTAATAGGATAAAGCTACGCTATGTACAAAATGACTTTTCTACCCCAATGTGTAGCTATATATGTGTTTACACAGTGTGTGGATATTAGTAATATCCCTAAATGCCTATATATACTAAAAGTAATACAATAGTAGATATTAGGAGGTAGTTAATTTACCGTCTTCATCAGTGCGACAAATTACAGGCTCCGACAGTTTCCCATCTCCTGCGGAAGTGAAAGCCAAAATAGAAATCGAGTAATTTGTCCACCTCTTCAGACCGTGCACACTTGTCGATTTCGTTGTTGTTAATTTCGTTTCTGGTAGCCCGGAGTCGGAATCAGAACTTGGATAATTATCATCAGATATTTGATGTGTTACTCTGTAACCTTGAATGACCCCGTTTCTACTGTCCATTGGAGGATCGTCCCATGTCACTTGCAAACTTTGAGACGATGTTGCCACACAAATAATCTTCTCTGGAGCCATCGAAGGTACTGTAACCATTTTATAACGTCATCATCAATTCCTCATATTTTTAATTATCCTTTACCTTGCAAAATTATGAAGCCTAGAATTCAAGATGATTTTGTGTTTGTAAAAAGCGGTGTTTGAGAAATCCGCGAGTGAATCAATAAACACATACTAATTTTATGCACAGGTGGAAATCAAATCAAGATTCTTTTACTCGTCTGTTCATAAATTAGTTTGAAGATAAGGAAAATTACCATCTTGTAAGGTTGTTCCAATGACGGGATTTGAAGCAGGCCCTGTCCCTTTAGCATTAAACGCTTGTACCAAAAGAGCATATCGAGCAAACTTTCGCAGATTATCAATCACTGCTTCTCCCCCAAAGTCAATGCCAATCTAAAATGCGCAAAGAGATTTATATGAAAACCTGCTAACTGCTGCCAGTCAATTTAGAATCTAATTTCATTAATTATTAAAATACGTTGATGTTACATTGAAATGACACCTCTTTGTTGTGTGATATCTGAGCAAATTGCATTTTCAGACTGATAAGAATGAATATTATAATCAGTAGGTGTACCTGTACAATTTATTTATTTGTGGATAACATTTAGACACTTCTGTGTCTATTGTGTTTATGTAGCAATGGGAAAGTATTTGGGTTTGAAGGAGAAAGTAACTATTAGTAAATATTTAGGGGTGTAGTGTCCTTTTATTTTGTTTGTAAAGGTTTGATAACAAAAGAATCGTAGCCCAAAGGAGTTGGAGAGAGAACAATAGAAATTACCTCGACAGTTTTGAAATGATAGCCATGCATATCCCCGAAGGACGTCATGTGAGAGGTGAAATGTGGCGTAGTGTTTTCTCCGTGAATGCCCGTATCAAGAGAAAGTGCCAAGCTGAGCTCCCTGAAGCCCAGATAGTATCCGAGGATATTTCCGTGCCAAAGATGTCTTTCAGGAGGATTCCATCGTACTTTCAGTTTGGTTGATGTCATCGGCTCGATTTCAATATCCAATGGAGGACCTTCAGGTGCTTCTTCTGCAGTGGTTACTTGAATTACTTCGCTTGGAGGACTAAATCCCATTCCATTCTGAGCCAGAACACGTAAATGGTATGTTGTTGACGGAGACAGGCCATCTACAACTGCTGACATTTGAGTAGCAGGCACAGCCAGCTCTTCCACCTCTGCCTCTGTCCACGTCTCTACACAATCATTGCATTAGTGTAAGTAGCATCCCATCAAATTATCACGTTCCCTCTCCCAAACCAAAAAACAAACGTCTATTTACACAATGTCCTACTTTTATATCCAGAACACTCGAGAGAGTCGAGACTAAATGCAGACACTGACTCAACTTAAGTGTCATTCCTCCCAATAAAGTCACGGACAAAAACTCTTGCCCACTATTATACTATTCCTCACTCACACTCATTACAAAAGTTATTATCACTCTTCCCGATGTGCAATCCAGGACTTCATTAGAAATTATGATTTTTCTAACGCCTCCCAACTCCAACTATGAATATTCTCTCTTTTTACTATAGGTAACACTTTTATAGTGTCTAATTGCAAGTTGGTAGTTCGCATTCGGGGAAAGTAGAGAAAATACACAAGACGTGCGTATGGGTTCCGTTTTAACTTCCACAAGAGTAGTTCAAAAACTTGAGCTCTGCATTTTACTACTAACGCTCACTGTTCCACTTAAATTATAGAGACGAGAGAAATCTTAACTGACAGAACTGAATGAATAGGGAAAACTTTTCCATTTTACACTGTCTGTGTCTGTCGAGGAAGAAAATATTCGGGGAGACATACACACTTTGGAATAAATTCCTTTCTTTCATTCTCTCGACTCCAGCTATATTTTTCCCTACGCATTTTCTAATGGCTTTTCCACAAAAACATAATAAACTATCTATCATGCACGTATACAGTGAAAGTATCTTCATCTACATATTTTAGTATATAAAAGGCTATACTGATATGTTTACGCTCTATTTACCTACAACTGTAATGGCCATATAAAATTTCTCAATGTATAATGCAGAGAGAGAGAGGGGAGAAAGAAGGGAAAGTAGTATTTTGCCACTTAACCTCTTTTAGCCTTGAGTTTTTGGCACACTTTTCCCAAAAAGACAAAATAACACAATAGCAACACATAGAACAGAACTAAAGACAGTTTTGCTTCTCGTACTTATCCATCCACTTGGCAATCTAATTTAGCTAAGATATACCATCAAAGTGCAATGCATCCTCCCACAGATACTTAGCACACAACATTCTACTCCTTTCTTTATTTTTCTTTTACGTTCTCCTCTGATTGTACGTGAAGGAGTGGAGATGTGTTCTCAGAGGACGGCTCTTTAAACATCTTAGCGCTAGAAAAACAAGCACTAGAACAGATACTGTCCTACAAACTACTATTATAGATACTATCGCCTCACATGGGACAAATTTACGACATCCCGACAGTCAGCTAAAAGTAAACACTACCAATACTACCTACCGGCTATCACTACTATCATCGTTACGAAGAAACGGGAATTGTCTTATTGTTAGTATATAAGCCATAGTACTCGGGTACATACACATCCATTGCATTCCCCTTACTTACGCGTTAATTTTAATCAAGAAGACGCGAATCTGTTCTTTTTACCCGCTTTCTTCCCTTGTGTTAATGCCTACTCATTTTGACTCTATTCCCTTCATCTCTCCCTCTTTAATTAATAGCAAATGTAAATAGAGCCTGGCCTTTTTTATTTGCTCAGCCAGCCGAAAGTGATAATTCGCCCACTCAACGATTCTTTGAATTAAAGTCTACGTCTTTTAGCACACACACTACGTTTATACTCAAATACATATGAAAACTGATTATTTATAAATGTTTTCCACAAAATCAGCCTATAAAACACAAACGACATTTACGCATATATATACCCAATCTATTGTACTGTAGAAATGAATATTGTTTCCCGAATAACAGAATATGTGAAAGGTGTCTGTTCAAAAACACCTCTGATAATGAAATCGGAAAAGCACATAACAAACCTGATGGGAATTTGTACTGGATGATGAAATTGATCAAAGGGCTATTGCCATTGAAGCTCTCAAGCCATGAAATCTGTACTGAACGACTCTGTTGTTCCAGCAGGCGAAGGTTAACTGGCTGCTCTGGTGGCTCTGTAATTAAAATTCCAGCAGATTACACACACTGAAATACGAATGTAGATTTTCATGCCTGGCAAATTCCCTTTACTAGTATTCATCTTACCATAAACTATACTTTAAATGAGATACTTATATAGAGGAGGATAGAGACATAGCTCTATATCCTTTGTGCATTGATTACCTTTTTGATCGCCTGAAAATATTTGTGAATATCCGTACTACTTAGCTAGGAGAAAGAACGTCAATTTAATTCTACTTCAATTCCTAGGGCAATGAAAAGGTCAAAATTATGATGAAATGATGACGTTAATGGGGATTTCAGCTTTCACTCTCCTCAATTCCCTTTCTACTAAACGAATTACATCACTAAACTGTATTTTATGCAATACATCCATTTTACATATGTACAGGGTGATTTCATTACATTCTACCATACTCCTTTCACCTATAGTAAATGAGATTTTACAATTAACCTCTAAATAGCACTTCATTATAACTACTAAACTTTTACTGAACTAGGTCAGACTTTCTCTTTTGCTCAACTTTCACCTTAGTGAAAGCAATGTGAAAAATTCAAGTCGTGGAAATGGCATTAAAAATGTTAATAGCTATGTTACCTATAGATTAAATGACAGAGTGAAAGCTGTATGGTGAAAGCTAAGAATGCCACGCTGTATATATGTGTATTACTGTCTAAATATATTAGTATAACTTTTGCTACTAAAATCCCATTGTAAATGCAGGTCAAAATATAAAGGTAGAAAATAGCGGTGACATTCCCTACAAGCATATCCTTCCGTTTTCTACATAAATGCCCAAAGCTCACGTATACATTCCAACATGCGTTTGACTTTCACCATTGCCATTCTTCTTAAGTCAGAGAGAGAGAGAGGAGAAATGGCTATGGGATTTTAGTTTGAAATGTAAAGTCTTGAGTTGGGTGCCGAACTGTTCACTTCGCAACTCGTTTGAAGCACAAGTGGAAAGATTCAATTAAATCACTTGTCCTGTCTTGACTCCCTCACCATCGCATCGCATCCCTATATAGTATATCTCATTTTCATCATTTATCTTTTCTTTCCTCTGTGATATGCTCATGTAGTTAGGTGCTCCAAGTTTTCCATAGAGCCGAAAAGACAGCTAAATGTAAAAGAGGAATTTAAATGAAGATGGGAAGCTTTGAAGCATATAAATTAATTAGCCAGGGACAAAGCTTCACTAAAGTGGGGCTAAGTGAATGAAGAATGATGAAGTTAAACTTAAGCTGAACTGAATCATAGCTTGACTGACTTGTTGTATCCTATCTATCAAAGTAGCTCTCTAAACTATGGCTACATCTTTAATACTTACGTCTGCATAATGGACGATTTTGGTTGGGGCACACATGGAAAATGCAAAAAGGTGTAGCACAACTTTATGTAGATCATTAAATGCTGCTCTAAATAGTTATATGCAATATAGCTATATGTTTTTATGGGGTTTAACTATCATCTTATATTATTACTCGTTTATTCGATGGACTACATAAATTCAATGTAATCTTACGAGTGAGTGCTAATGCTAAGTGCCCATCTATGGTATGTACCATTAAATTACGTTACGAGCGGATTGTTTTAGCTTACATAAAGTAAATTGGAATAAAATCCATGAAATGCGAATTTAAGCCACTCAGATCCAAAACAATGAGTTGTCGCAGATGCTAATGGACTTACCTTGTACGTTCAGTATAACAGATGTTTGATCTGTCCCAAAGGAGTTCGTTGCTCGGCAGTTGTAAGAGCCACTGTCACCTCGCCCTACATCGCTCAACAGTAATTCGGACATAACACCATCGTCCAGATTTTGCTGCCGTACAGTATACCTGTGAATTATTAAGCACCCCTCGTACATTATTAAAACGCATTTCACCCACCCATTTTTGCACTACTTTATAGAATAGGCAACCCAGTTTGAACTTGGTCATCTGTAAAATTCCATACATTAAGAAAATGACTGTAGATAAAATACGCAAGGAATTATATTGGATAAATTGTAATATTGATGCTTACATACAAAAATTGTAAATGAAATGCTGAAAAATGACAGAAAGAAATCATTTATATGAAATTGTAAATACAATGTATCATTATATCCAATCCTGTATATGAAGATGAAAAAGTTTGGAATAAAACGGGGGTAATTGGATTTAAATGTAGCGCAAAGTATTTATAAAAAATAGTGAGCCGACTTATATAGTTTTAGTAATTAGGATGAAATGGGGCATAAAATAAATACCTGTGATTAGAGTGTGAAACAATTTTGGAATGTTTATTAGACCATTGTATCTCAATGGGTAAGTCGCCTTTGGCTCTGCACTGAAGGATTGCTTTCTCGCCGGCTCTCACGGAGATTTGCTGATCGCGATCCGCAAATTGAGCCGGAGCTGTACAATGAAATCAAAGAGAAAAAGATTGAGGGTAGAGAAAAGGTAAAGAACGGGAGAAGTGTCTCAAGTTGACTTTACTTTTTTTTGTATAGCTAAAGGTATCTCGTCTGTATATGTAAGTAGAGCAATTCAATCAAAGCCACCCACGGACGGAAGGAATCGGAAAGTAAAGTAACCAAACATTTGCTATTCCATTTCCTCCCTGCATACTCCTATACACGTGCTCTGGCCAAAATGCATTTAACGAAACGTAAACAGTGATTCTCTGTGCAACACTGCCACGGATTGGCTCAATTCTTGATATTTGAACAGTGTGTACGTATATGTAGCAATCCTATCGTATATCTCTTTCTGTTAGGACATTTTTCTTGGAAGTTACTTAGCTATGTGTATATATAGTAGTGGAGATGCTGAAGAGATTCCTTGTCCATATCAATCCTGTCGACTGGAATGTAGGTAAAGTAAAGATGGAGAAAGACAGGAGTGAAAGATTTTGATTTGACAGACTAACTTAGTGACTTACTTACATGTCTCTTATATAAGTCTCACTAACTTGACGTGTATTTACTGGAAGAGGATGGATAAGACTGTTCACCATTTCCTTCCGTGCTTTTGTAGTCTCTCTCGGGGCAATAGGATTTCTATGTCATGATACTGTGCATTGTAGCCAGAGAAAATCCTCCAACCAAATCAACTTCTCTTCACATCACAGCAGTAAACCAAAACTATAGATTTTCTCTATTTCATCAAAGATACTCCACATACCTATAACACATGTTACCGTTTTTATTGAAACTTGGTATAGATTGAAACGTCCTAGTACTTATATTAAAACACAAAGATCATTCCATGCTTTTAAGTTGTAAATTATAACTACTTGACCATCAGGCATTTATATAATATTTAAATAACCGAAATTTTTCAAAATATTATCGTTCTAGAGTAGGTAATTCTAAACTTTCCGCCTTTAGTACGGTAATTGTTTCTTTTCCGGATTCTACACATTCATATAATATCCGTCAGAAAAAAATGTCATCGGGTAATGTTCAAATAATTACTAACGTTTTAAAAGCATGATTTTTGTTTGAATGCATACCGGGACGCCCGAGTTTCAATTCAATACAAACGGTAACAGATACATAATAATATACTAGATCAGTCTTCACACTTCACAGCAAAGTTCTTCAAGAATGGAGAAACAGCTGATTGTGATGTGACCCAGTGCTTTGGCTTCTTTCCCTTTGATTTTATTTGGCTCGACTTTCTACTTTTAGACATTAGTAATCTATCTAATGAATCTCCGGTCGGCGATAATCTACCTTTCCCTACACTCTTCACCAATAGACACTTTTATTGTAGCAATGTATATAAGATAGCTACACTAGTTATTAGTATTTGGGGTAGGAAACCAAAGAAAGATGAAACGGTAGTATAAGTGTATAAAATTACATATATACGGCTAATACTATCAAAATCTGGATCCATCTGCATTCAAACAACAAACTGCTATAAGAAATACGAGAGAAAGATCATATATATTTACTAATCCCGTGCAATTTTCAGTCAAACGGGCTACATGATTCTTTCTCCATTCGATTTCTATCTCAAGTTGCAAGTCTCTATTGAGCTGAGCCTTCTTATTTCTTCGTTTAACCAAAGCAACTGTTTGCAAAGTCAAGAAAATTCAGAAAGGAGCGGATCGTGTTGTTTGCTATAGACTTATATACGTTTTGATGTGGAATGCTCCGTTTATCTTGGCCAGGATAGAAGCAGTAAAGAGAAGTGAAGCAAGACAGAGTAATGTACTTCTAGTACACTGATAGTATACGCGACGGGATCCCATTTTCAAACTTGCGTCCGTTCTGAATGCCAAGCCAGATTTTATTTCATTTTCTCCCATCTCCAGGAGTCTACAGCCTTTTTCGTCCCATCCGATTTGATCAAATGGGAAACTATGGTTTTTCTTTTTGACTCTAGACTTGTGCCTTACATTTTCTTCACTGTCTATTTCCTTCCTTCCAAACCAAATGAGGAAATAAAATCTAATGATGGTGATGGTGACTTGACTTCTATCTCTCTCACTCTACTAGCAAAGCAAAGCCATCCATGATGGAACATTCAATACTCTTACACTAGAGAATCATTCAAGGTGCACTATGGAACCTATAAATTCATTTAATTTTCTTCCGGTGAATAGAAAAATGAGATTATCTTCCCCATTTGCATTTCTAAGAACACGAAAAATTTATAGTGGGCTGTAGCACAAGTTTTTTTTTATATAATATTTTATTGTGCCACTTGAAAATCGAGTACCCGTAGAGAACAATGATCTCAACTTGGCAAGACATAAAGAGAAAACAGATGAAAATGTGGGTAAATCTGAATTTCTCATTCATGTGACAAGTTTGACACGGAATAACTTTACAGCCTGCGACAAAATAATTATTCTTCGGGTGACAGTGACAAGTTGTCAACTTTCAGTGGAGTAGCAAGTCAGGACTGCATTAGGAGGCTTGATTTAGGAAACCGATTTTATACAGTAATAACCTGTTACAAATATTTGGCATGAACATGAATCTCAGAAAGTAAAAAAAGGAAAACCTGTCAGTTTCTCTTAAAAGAAGATCTCAATAACTTTGGGAATAGCTTTCAATGTCCCACTAGCATGGAGGTTTATTCAGTATTCTCTTTAGATTAGAAATTAGTGAGATGCTCAACCGCGAAAATTTAATTAATCGCTGCAATCTGGGACTGTGAAAGACTAATTCGTATCTGTAATTAAAAAAGACAGCGGTTTTGCCACTTATCTCCGCTTCTGTCATTTCCGTTCCGTATCTGTCTGTTTTCCGAGGACAGGCATAAGAAAGAGTGTGTCTCAAAAGTGTATTTAACGTTAGTTTTGAAGGAAAAGTTGCGTAAACTTTTCCAGTCAACTCCGTTTTCCTCGAACGCATTAAATTTCTGCTAACTTATAAGAAAACCACTGAAATGCTAACAGAAAGAGAGCCACCGTTTTAATTTATAACGGTAAGAAAAGAAAAGCAAGTATTCTTAAGACACTCACTCACTGGTTCGCTTGTAAGAATTGCGTAGATTCATTTTGAATGACAGACCTTGCCGTTGGTTAACATCCTTGGACTTTGTTGAATGCTCTGTAGAATGTCATTATTTTAGCAGTTAAAGAAGAATTCTTACCGTTAACTTTAAGAAAGACAACTTTACTGAGACCAGAGCCGACACCATTGCGTGCCTCGCACAGATACATCCCCTCGTCGCTCTTCTTAATTTCTTCGAAGCGGATGCTGCCATTAGAATAGATTCCAGTGGTCGTCCCACCCAAGTCTTTGTATTCGCCTGGCTGAGTACCTAATTATGTGGTTTACAACTTTAGCTCACTTAAGTCTATAAAACTTCCACTAATCTCTCCATTAACGGCTAACGATTTTCCAAACCAATAAATTTCTATGGATATCAGTAGGAAAGTTATAGTTGCACGAAAGCTTATACTAGTAAAGTAAGTAAGTACGATTAGAAAACCTAGTTTTTGCATGCGTCTCCTGAAATTATTGTGAGCCAAGGTAAGTTTCTACATTTCCTATGTAATGCCTCCATTTATGTATTCTCATTCTACTCACCTACTCTCTCATTTCCATTTAAATGCATTACTTTTCTCAACTTACACACTCTTAGTCTCCTATACATACGTAATTCAAAGAAGAGGAAAACTTTCTCTCTAATATTCATCGTTTATTCCTGTCCAAGTTAGTAACTACACTTACCATACCTTATCTTCCAGTTTATTATTTAACACTTAATAGACATCCTACATATACTATATATTCAAGTAGATTTAGACACAGGGAATTCTTTATGTACTCTGAATACGTATGTACTTATGTAGTTAGAGTAGTCTTAATAATTGAGCACTGCATATCTAGAGCAGCGTCCATAAAGCTACTTGAAATGACCAGGAAACAGCGAATAAAGCCATTAATTTCACCCCCAACCCATTACAGTTTAATTCACTGGAACAGATTTTAAATGGGAGCTACTCACATTTCTAGCTCATTTAAGTTTTAAACTTCTCAACTGTTT
>JABASI010003761.1:0-15620 GCA_019776505.1 Tomocerus nigrus
AGGGTATTAATAAATGAAAACAATAGAGATTAAAAGCTTAATTTATGACCGTGGTTACTTTTCGCTGATGCTGGACAAAGCCCTTATGGAAACAAGAGTAGTGACTAGTGGAAATGCGGTGGAAAGGCAAAAGCCCACAATTTATTATTTCGCTCTGTCTTCCACTCTCTCTCTCAATCTATCTTTTGCCCAGCCAAAGCGACTCTGCCAGCCAGCCAGCAGCCATCCCCTTCTTCTTATTCCCGAATACGCAGATTGCTACTTACATATTAGACCATTAGGCTCCAGACACACTGCTCCCTTCAACTACCACCACAACCGACTCGCGACTCGCTCCGAACAACACTTCCCTCACCTCTCCCATTTAGCATCACATAACACAACTATGTAAATACTTCTTATCCTCCTCTGTCCTGTCCTTACTTCTATTCTTTATTGCAGCACGAACCCGAAGTGCATCTACTACCATGCAGTTAGCAATAACAAACAAACTCCATGGAACACCTTGTGAAATTATTCTTCACCTTAAATGTGCTACAGTATTTTACAATGCAAGAAAGAGAGAGATTTAAATTATCTCGCACAGACATAACAAGTCCCATAAAACACATACCATCTAAGGTCTTGTTAGTTCCCTTTACTATAATCGGTAATCCTCATCAAATTATATTGATTTATGAACAGGTCCTTCCTCACTCAGCTCCTATAGTCGTTCATTGTAAGTATTCTACATTTCGGAAACACTACGTTATATACTGTTGGAAGAATGTTAACATGAAATCATTTTGCTGTATTGAACTTTATAGTAGCTGTACATGGTACAGAAAGTTTTGCAAAGAGTTCAGGCCCATAGCTATTAACTCTGGCCTTCCAATTCATTTTTAAAAGAAAGAAAGTGAGGTACAGGATGAAAGAGAGAGAGTGGTGGTGAAGAATAATAGTCCATTCAAAAGTATAGCGAGAAGAGATAGAGAGGAAAGAATGTATGGGAAAAATGAGAGTAAAAAAGAGGTAGGTATAGAGAGAAATGAGTAGTGGTTGTGTGAGAGGAGCATTATGTATTTATAGAGGATCCGGAGAGGAGCGTCGTCCAAGTGTAAGGAGCATTTTGGTGAAATAAGCTCGGAGAGAAGGAAGTGTGTTCGGGAAGAGAGGAGACGGGAGAAGACGGAGGAAAAGCAGTTCTTTCTGAGAAGAGCTCTTATAATTAATCCAAGAGTGAAAAATGGAAACTTTTAACATCGCCAGCGTAGAGAACTATCACCGGATTAAAAGTTACGTCTCATAGCAAGATTTATCTCTAAACATGAAGGGGATTGCCATCTTCTTCCCTTTCTTGTTCGGAGAGAGCCTGCTCTTGTCTTCTGCTCTGCCTCTGCCCTTTCCTTCCTTCCTCAGCCAACGACGACGTCGTCGTCGGTGGGTGCCCTGCACACACACAGCACAGACACAACGCGTCCTATTTAATACCCTCTCTAAGCTGGCATTAGGCTCTCCAGTCCCTTCCCCATTCCACTCACTCTCCTCAGTCTCCTCTACAACATTTTTCTCAACCACCACGGCTACTTTTGTTCATGCGAGCAGGGCATGTATCACTCGCCATTCTCACTCTCACAAGAAGATGAGGAGGACTCGAGTCTGTGATGCGAGCAAGATTCATTCCAGCACTTGCTTTAGTTTACTTTTTAAATGATGCCTTATTCCTCGTGTGCTCCTTGGCCAAGCAACCTTCCCTTAGCCTCATCTCCCCATTCTCTTCTGTCTGATACTACTTTAATGGAGGCTCCTGTCTTCTGTGCCTCCCAACTTGTCTTGACTCTGGACTTAACATTGCAACGGTACTGCAGTGAATTTCAGGCAGCATACTAGCAGAGCAGCATTGGCGGCAGCATTCACTGCTGTGGATGTTGCAGAGAGAGAGAGCAGGATCTGTGCAGGCAGAGCAGCACTGAGAGCATCTCACACAATGTTATCATTTCAACCTAGAGCAAAAACTAACGATAAGTAAGACTGCTCCCGGGTCGTGATGTGATGAGATGAGTCGAGACTCTAATCATATCCATAATGAATGGCTGGCATCTCTCTCTCTTATTATTACTCTGCCTCCTCCTCCACCCTCCTTTCTTCATCTTAAACCTCAGCTTAGAACAACCAGTACAGCTCAAACCAAACGCAACCAAAATCAGGAACAAACACCTCGCTACTATGCACTGTGTAATTACTAGACTTTCATTTCATATTATACTTATATACTGGACCAAATATCCTATAACATTCTACTATAAAAGAAAGAATAGGTACACCCATATCTAGGAATATTATAGTCATTTCATTTGGCTATACTCAAATTCCAGAGTCTGCATTCGGTATCTATATCTCACTTCTCTGGGTATGGGCATGGGTGCTTCTATTGTTACTAGTGTGTGCCTTACTCTTGTCAAGAAAGCATCACATTTTGTATTGTATAGGTATCTCCTTTCTGCTATATCATATACCTTCGTCCATAAATAGTTGTAATCAGAATCACAATACAACTCCTCATCACAGAGCACAATAAAGACTAAAACAAACAGAGAGACTTTTGACACATTGCTCTCATAATGGAAAAACCGACGAGACGAGTTGATTGCATTGTACATATAGTTGATGTGGCTATGTGGCCGGTGTCGACTTCACTATTACTTGTTGAAAGCAATAATATGCAATAGTATGTATGGTCCTCAATGAGAAAGTATAAATAAGGCCAATCGACTTTTTTTTAAACTAAGCTTATGATATAAGCACTGTCTGTACTTACAGATATTTCAATCACCCTTCACTGTGTAGAATCTAGATTACATATGAAATAATAATAATAGTATAAGTATTTCACCTATTAATTTCATTAAGTGCAATATTCAAGTAATTACTACTAGTCACTTATCGCCATACTTTTTTTTACTCATTTAAGAATTGAGATATGATATGAGTAGGTAGTTGCAAAATAAAATTATGACAATTGCAGAGGAGTTCATCATTGTAAATCAACATGTAAATCCCATTACATCGCGCTGCTTTTGTACAACCGGTTTTGCAATGGTTTATTTTTTTGAGATGGATGATTTAAATAATATGTGACGATTTTATTTCTTCTTCACTATATTTTTCATTAAAAGTCCTCGATCCCTGGTTGGTGGATGTAGATTATATACTACACTACCTTACACTCGTGGTTTTATTTCATTAGCAGTGGCATATGGAAACATTAGATTAAGTTGCTTAGAGCCACTTTTGTTTGCCTTCTCTTTTCCTCTTTATTTCCTCACATCTCTAAAAAAGGAAAGAAATTGTCTGTTAAGCTCGTAATGAGAATTCAAAAGGAAAACAAAGACATATTCTTGTATTGTAGCCTTCAGCACAGTCCTACTTATTATATTTGGCTTATAGTATACGAGGAGTGTCTATATAAATAAGGTTGTGCATTGTTACGTTACTTATTTTCTTTAGAAGCCCCCAAAAATGGGAGAGGAAGACAGAAAGACATGCCAGTCAGCCAAAGAGAAATGAAAGAGAGAACAGATATGAAAAGACAGATAGAAAAGGGAGACATAAAAATAAAAATGATGGCATTAGCAAGCAAAGACGTAGACAGAAACACAGCAACAACAGCAGCACAATTTCTGTCACTGAGATTTAAGTACTCCGTTAAACCTTCAACTAACCACGAGTAAGTAAAGGCCATTTCTTTTCTACGCACTGCACACAAACATTATTATGATGACCCTATAATAATACAACCCACGGAAGGATATACCTATGAGCGAAGGCTGCCCTATATTACTAATATAATATTATTATTATAAGCCAGTGACTTTACGCGTATACGGTACATGTCTTCATGCCTTGTCTACAGTAATATAATATAATTTTATTCCTGCGTAGTTCTTGATTTAGGTCTTTCCTGAGTCACTGCTCTGCTTATGTAATAATGTGTAAGACACATTTCCATAGCCTAGCAGAGGTATGAGTCTCTGGAAAGGAAAAAAGATGTTTAAGCTAGACGTTCTCTGCACACACACGAACCACGAAATGTCATAATAGCAAAGTCCACGCCATGCCATGGTCGAAGAAGAGTCTAGGACATAAAATATCGTTTCTCAGTCATCTTTGATCCCAGTAACCATCACATCAATGAAATGTAGCCATAGTCCATTGCATCACACGTACCTTCGTAGTGTGTCTGTACGAGTAGAATGGTAGGAGAAGGAAACCTTAAGTCATATTGTAATGGCTTCCTATGACACTAACAGCAAATACAATAAAAATGAGCAAGTTGACAGCAAAGGCCAAAGTAGTGGTGTGGTGGTCTGGATTCCTCTGCTCTGACTTCCAAGTCGTGAACAAAACATTAAGCTTGTCTTGGGAATAAGAACAGGACTAGCTGACTTTGACTAGCACATAGGAAGAAGGAGTCGAGGAGAGTAAGTAAGACAAGATGAGTTCGGTTAAGAGAGGCTCTGTGTGATACAATACAAGTCATTGGGAGACAAGGAAACCGATACCACTACACTCAACTACACCACTCATTTATAATGCATATTACGTTCAGTCAGTCACTATACGCCTTGTCCGCATATTTCTATCTCCTATCCTCGACTATCATCTTCATACACTCTGATGAGTGGGGTTATAGACTTTGATACACAATAATATCAAGATTCATATATGCATGCATGCATATGATCAGTACCTACAGAAATAGCCTTGCCATTTGCTTGCAGCAGCAGGTCGGACACTCACACTCTTGCATTATTATGATACATATAGCAGCTAGCAATCTCCACTTGGCACTTCTATAAAAATGTAAACGGGATGTGCATTGCAGGGGTAATACTGAATACTGACAGATATAGTCTCTCGCTCTACAGTTATAATATTAAATTGGGGGAGAGGACAACAATATAGTCTGGAGATGGACACAAGAATAGGAACTAGGAGCTCTCATATTTTCCAGCAAAGACTTCACATGCTCTCTCTTAGGTTTCAGTCGTCAAGATAAAACTTTCCAGCCAGCTGCCAAAAATGAAAAGAAAAGAAGAATCTCCAAGAAACTTGTCCATTACATATAGAGTCAGTGATGGAAGGAGGCAGAAAAGAGTAGTTCAGTCCTCCGTGATGTATTATATATAATCGTATCCCATATCTCCCTCCTTTCATGCGAGCTTATTGTATTTTGTGAGTGAGTGAATGAGTATTTGTTCGCATAACACTAGTTCAAGTGCAAGGCACAATGTGCTTAAATGTAGACAGGACGATGGAAAAGTAACTGGAGTAACTGATTCTGAAGTAAGTAGGAAGTATTGCAAACTTATTAGCTATGTCACAATAATCGTATAAAATAAAACATACAGGGCGTCCAACTCAACAGAGATATATGTAGATGGATAGATATATAGTTAGCAGATAAGATAAGATAGCAGTGATGGGTTGTAGTAGTGAGACAGAAGGCAATTCTGCTACTCAGTCACTCACTAGGTCCTCTGAGTGAGAAGAAGACGAAGAAAGAAGCTGAGAAGAAGAGCTGGTGGATGCATGTAGTAGTAGTAGGATGTAATGTAATGTACATAACATTCGCAACATCACATCACATAACTCAGCATCGCCTCATCACATTCACATTTCCTATCCCATCGCATTGCGTGCATAGCAGAAGAGAGCAAAGCTATTTCTCAAGACTCTTTTTCTCCCTTCAACTTCCTTCACTTTAACTTGCGCCGTTTTCCACTGACAAAACTAACTGTTCTACAGAGAAAAGAATTCACTCCGTTTTCTTGTTCTTCCACGATGGATCGACTCGGAATGAAAGAAAAGAGTGAATACTTATTGTCAGACACATAGGGCTTAGTTTCACGACGTTCCTTCTCTACGTAACTATTACGCAGAGCATCTTCAACGACTGCAACGCAGGCAGCTACTACCGTTGCATTTCAACTCTGCAAATGGAAATAGTTGCTGGAAATTCGAAAGAGAGCCAGAGCCAGTTCCAGTACTATGTGAAGACTGAAGAGTGGAGCGAGTGAGTGGAGAGTGGAGAGCTATGCATTCACCAATTTGCCTTATATAAAAGCAGTTATATGCACTGTTGTTATGTAATGTTTCGGAACATGAAAGTTAAGAAGAAGAAGAAGTCTTTGGAAAGAAGTCTTGGCAATACAAAGTCCATATCACTATCTCACATCGTATTTCTACAACTCCCATCATCCCATCCACGTCCCTAACCCTTAAGCCTCCATACGTACATGTATCCTACTTAGACCTCTCTCTACGTCCCACCACCACCACTGAAAAGACTCCAGAAGAAGTTAACAAACAGTTGGACTTGGATACACACTACACTTAAACTTGGATGATACGAGATCCACATCCAAGAAAAGAACATTTTTATATTCACCATTCTCTCGCACTCATTCACTTCGCTTCCAAACTTTTCTCCAGATCTAAGTTTAAGTTTAGCCCAAGTTACCTGACTTTTCTATTACAAATTCTCAAGTACTTACGTCGATTTCTTACTAGCTACGTATCATATTATATCTACCGACTAAGCAGCTAGTAAGTAGTAGCTTCTACCTTGTCTTCTTTCTTATAATGTAGGTACATTCAATTCCAAATAATGGACTATACTTGGCTCGTCGCTACATATTAAAGGACACCATGCAATGCATTCCAAAGATTGTTACGCCTCTCTTCATCTTTCATCTCAATGGCTAAATCTTCTACCCTTAAATTCTCATACCAAAGGCACATTCCTCGAACTGATCGATATAATATTATTAACAAGTGCTAGTTAATATTCCGATCATGTAGTACTTATTTCAAATATACTGCATCGCATTACACCATACAACATAGGTATGTATAGGTAATAAAAAATATTACTGTTTATTGTGTAATTGTGTATATGTCAGACAGAGGATAGTATTTTCCATTAGGTACTTCTACTTATTAAGCGTCTTCTCTCATTGTCTGTTGCATTATTTTATTACTCTTCTGGTTAGCACCGTATATAATAAAGAAAATACCCACGTACACAAATCTTACGCTACTATGCACTCTACTTTTGCTTACACTGAAGTTGAGCTAATGACACGGTTATAAACTGCAATAATAATAAGTTTAACTCGCTCGTCACTGACGTCACCAGGTCACTAGTTTTGTTCCTTTGATCTGTATCAAAGACGTGAAATATAAATAGACATACTTTTCCCTGAATCGGACTTGGACTTGGTTGGCGACTTTCCATAATGATAAAGAACGTAAAACATTAATATGTGTCTATATATACAAATGTACAAAATTCTGGCTTATAAAACTTGTTACAATATTACAAACTCATTGTCAAGGCTCTACATTTTTCTCCATTCAGGACATACATTCTGTAGAAAAATTCCGGACAATGCTAGTGATGCATAAATGCAATGCATTTGACTTAAATCTTTAAGTTGCTGTAATTTGATTACCTAAATACACAGCATGGGCGTACTACTTACTCTTACTTATATACTATTATTGTATTAGGAACGGAACGGAACGTTCTTATTCATCCCACTGACAGACCCTGCTCATATCTCTCGCTAAGCTTTAATAAGTATGTTCAAGCGCTCAAATAGAGCAAGAGCCAAAACAGCGTTGACAGATCTATTGAGAGAAGCTTAGGCTGATGCTTGACTGACATTTTAAATTTTACTATAGCACGATGTTAACAATATGGATTGTTTGTCAGCCGTATGGAGGCCTACGAAGTGACATAGTACAATGCTCACATTTAAAGCAGTGGCAATGGCAATGGAGGTAAAGAAGCCAGGCTTCCAAGGGGAAAATCAGAGCAGAATGGAGTGACAATACAATAGAGTGAACAGATTATTTAAACGGAAACGATCCCATAAAATCTGCTTGTGTATCTGCTTAGCATTAAAACGTGTTCTGCACTCACTGCTTCTCTTCCTTTCCTTCTGCTCTTTCATCCCCGAATCTCTACTCTCAGAACTCTCAACGCAAACTCATTTGCAGCTTATTTTATTGGAATGAAATAACAAGACGTTTCTTCCAAATGACACCAAACAGCAACTACCAGCCTTTAGTATAAGAGACGCTTTTTTGCCATCTCGTCTCTCTCTCTGCATAGCTACTTACGTCTGTGCAGTAAAATGGAAAAGACATCCTCACAGAAAATAATTTTTCCAGATCCAGATACAAAATGACATTATACAGTGTTGAGTATATATCCAGTCTCGATTCGATAAGTTTGACAGTAGATATGCACAGGACCTGATGATGTCCGTGTACTACATTTTATGTGCTACCATGCACAGGAATGCATTTGCAGGAGAACAAGCTGTAGTCAGGTCTAGGAGACTATCCTTTTGTATTCATTTGTCCCATTCTATTTCTCGATTCCCTGTTGTTTGAGATTCGGATTGTAGCAAGTAATGACTCCATCCGAAGAGCCAAAAACAATCTAATTATTGATAATGGTAGCGATAACCACACTACGAATTTAGTTCCGTTGACTGAATTACATTGCCGTATTGCCTTCCTGCATTATAAAACTAATAGGTATGGATATAGCAATGGTAATCGAACTACGATATATACAAATATACGCACGACATACGGGCTGTCACTTGTTCCCAGTTTCTGCCCAGTCAGTAGAGTTTTGCTCCTGAAGTCTATGTGGTATGTAGTTAGTAGATTAGGAGCTGAAGAATAGGCTGGCGCTTAACAATGAAATCGAATCGTAAAGAAGTAATCGCAGCTTAGGTTATATCTTTCTATTTTACTATGAGTAGTTTAGTGAAGTGAGCATTGAGCAAGTAAGACCCTATTAGTAACTAGTAAAAGTAGGTGTGTGTGTAGAAGAGTGAGTCTTCTGGATAGTGTTGCAGTATAATAATGGCGGGATGAGAGTATTAAGTCTTATAAGAGATTCTATAGTTACTTTACTGAGGATAATTAATTTCCCTTTCCCTATCTAATGTAATGTTAAATGTTGAATGTAAAAGGATGAAACAAGTTGAGTTCCGCTCAGGGAATTACGACGAGGCCTTTAACTCATGTCTAGTCTGTTTGCAGCAGCCTAGCCGACTTAGACGGGCATAATATTATTCCAGAATAGGCATTTCATATAGTGGAGAGCAAGTAGTCAGTGTAGGTACGTATGTTCTTCTTCACTTTCCTTCGGCCATGGCCAGTTCCCTGCAACAGTGCATGTCTTCTAACGGAGAACGTGAAGTGAACACCGTCTAATCGTAAGTTAAAACACATACACAGGGAAACTTAATATATCGGTGGGAGGGTCTCTCTCTCTCTCTCTTTCTCTCATCTCATCTCTCCGGAATACCAACCGAAGTAGCGACCGATGTGATGATTCTAAATATAATGTAATAGGTCGCTGCAGATCTAGCCAGGCAGGCCAGAGCTGAAACTCGTTGACTCGCTTTACTTACATTTCGTTGACGTAATAATAACATATAAGTTATGTACTGCTCTGACGATATATTATAGTGAATACGCAGTAACATACATACATTTGTGTTTTCTATGATATCGTATTACCATCACTTGCTCCTCTACTTCTTCAGCACGACAGAAATATCATATTTACTTCTATTCTATATATAGGAAAGTTAGCTTAGTAAACGTTAAAGAGTGAGGTTGACTCTAAGTTTTAGCGAGGAGAAGAAAATCTTGTGATTGTGTGCCATATATCACATCCCGTGTTACCGAAAGAACGGAGCAGAATACAAAACTAACACAACATCACTCACTAAAATATCATAACATCCTATGCATTTAGGTAAGTGAGCACTGTGCACTACTACATACATCTACGTATGGACGGGGATACTATATAAACGTATAGAATAAAATAATATACCATATATGGATTTATATTTTGTTTGTATGCTCCAACTCTAGTGTGTTACTTATAAACTTATATGGACAAACGCACGTGTAGGTAATAGATATGAGTAAGGTAGGTAGGTAACACTATATTAGTTACTCGGTTGCGGGTTACATAACGTGCGTACTAGTTTATCTGCAGCAGGGTACTATGTATACTATGACATGGCATTATGGCACTCTTTTGCCTTACCTCAGTCGAGCAGAAAATAGATGAGGTTTCATCAGCGAGAGTCGCGAAGAGAATATCTACAAATATTTGCTTTTTGTATCGAATTTCGTCAGCAGAAACAAACTGCTTCTGCTTCTTCTTCCTTGCCTTCTACTCCTATACAGATATTCTACTCTCTCACTTCCAACCAACTCGGACTCGGACCATAAGAACGTGACACGACAATACAGTTGGTGCACAGACATAAATACATAGGTAATAGGTACACATGTCTATGAGCACAATAAGAGTTAGAGGAATAAGAAGAAAACCATGAGAGTGGCTGTTAATAAAGTGGAGCAAAATTATGGCATAAAACACCATTTGAGTTTTGCACAATAAGAGACTATGGCTCAGCAATATTTACAGTCGTTTGTGTAAAGACTAATGTGCTCAACTACTAATATACTTTACCCAACCATTAGAAAATAGCAAAATTGGGCCTTTTCACTATTTCTGCAATGGGACGCTTTGGTAGGAGAACAGCATCAGCAAAAGGCTTCCTTCATCGTGTGCTGCAGAATTGGGTAAGTGTTAGGCGAGCTAGCTACTAGTGAAAAGGAGAGTGTGAGTGAGCTGAGTCGGAGTATAAAGTCACGAGTAGTAGTACAAGTACAGTAGCTACCACCATACCAGTTTGAACAATCTCTGATGCACTTAAATATCTGTAGAGCAGAGAGAGAGAGAGCAAGGAAAGGAATCTAGTAGTGGAGTAAAGAAAACCTTCCTAATTACTATCTTGAAATGGAGCAAAGCAATATAAATCAATTCTAAAGTGACATATATGTTGCTGGCTGCGGAACTGAGCCGTGCATTAGGCTACCATGCTATTATAACACCATACGGTTATTTGCAGAATTGGACACGATTTGAATTAAATGAACAAGTGCCACAGGCCAGACCAAGCCCAACCGACGAGCCCAGTGCAATAATGGAGGCAGAGCACCAAGAGCAACTCACCAAGAGTACCAAGCCTTTAGTCAACTCACAAAACTCACAATCAGCCACATTAACGAGCTAGAGAGAGAGAGTTGAGCTATAGGCGGTTAGTTGCACATCAACATCAACATAATAAATATACGTCCTCCTCTATGCTCTCTAAAATTCTATTAGGGAATTACATTATACACTTTGCAGTTTGCATCGCATCGCTACAGATCTATTCTACATCTCTAATAGCTCCCTTTGTCCTCAACTCAATATTCCTATAAAAATGCACTATATAATCATAATGTAATGTTATGATGATGATGGTGTGGTGTGGTCCATTATCCGGCTCTATAGTCTCGCCACGGTCTACTATACTCAAATGTAATTGCCGACAATAAGTGACTATATATTATTAGCATTACGAAAGAGTTTTTGCCAGCTTATTGCCTTGTCATGTGTTTTCTTACATTATTCACATCACTTGCATTGCAATCCGAACTATTCAATTCAGCATTATAGCGTAACAAAACTAACTACCACTCTTTGCACTGCATGTACCTACTACAATTACATTTTCGTGTAGCTCCTCTCGTCTGCTGTTGTTGCTCTGCTGTGGCTTCCTTCGGTTTCGCTGCTTTGCTTTTGCTTACACTTACACATTTATTGTTTACGACACTTTGCTGGGCTTGTTTGTTGTGCTAGATAAATTCTAGCATGCCAAGGAATAACTGAAGAACCTTACTAATTCTCTTTTCTTTAGACTTGACTTGGACAATCTCAATCTCTATATCCTTCACGTATTCACTTCGTCTCGTCTCGAATTTCTATTATAATAAACGCACAGCTCTCGCTGTGCTTCTATCAAGCTATGTTACATTATGTACACATCAATGTATCTCTCTCTCTGGTCACGAATTCAGAAGGAGAAGGCCAGATCAGCCCATGTACCTATACATCATCATAATACCAGTGCATTTTATACACACAACTGCATTAAGAAAACTATTACTAGGTTTACTCGTACACTTGCAGCACAACTATTGACAACTAAGTAAATGTACCTACCTACATAAGTATGAACGAGATAAACATAATAAACCACCAACGCAAAATAGCTATGCGCACCGAGCTTTAATCTCAACTCAATACTCAATTCTATAGATGCATATTAGGTAGGTATGTTATACTATTAATATTACTATACAGTAGTATACCATAATATACAGTCTTTACCACCGATGTTACGACTTTTCCAACACGACAAAAACACGCACTCGCCAAAGTTACCAAAAAGAAATGACTAAAAAATCCTTTGGCTTTGGCATGCTTTGTAAAAATTAATTGACTAAACACGTCTCAAAGTCGCAACGGAATGTTTTCCTTCTTTGGCTTGCTAAATTGTAAATGGTAAATATATGTGCATGCAATTGCATCTATTTGTAATATTATACTTAGGTATATGTGAATTCTCGCAAGTTCCCTTACTCGTTTCATTTTCAATCCCAATTTTTTGCTAACAACTATTATACCATGCGTTACCAAGTTTTTACTAGCTGTTTCTGTAGTCTTTGCAAGGTTGGTTCATTGATAGGTCAAAGAGCAGCGATGGAAGGCAATTTGGGTGTTACATGTTATAATGTTATCATATTTGCTATTCCTTTATGGGGCATGGCTTATTCTGACTCGAGTCTGAGAGTAATTTTTTGTCGTATTATTTACAAACTTACAAACAACTACACTTCATTCTTCATAGCATACAAAAAATCCATAGAGGTACTCGAGCTAATGTTGAATGTAAAATAAATGAAATGATAGTCATGTGTATGTGATGATAAATGATGTTTGTAGGATTAGCCATGCACATCCTACACAGATCAGCAAAGGAATTTTATTCGGTACTCTTCATTCTGCCTGATATTTATAGGCCTTTTTAATGTCCCATCCATTTCACATTGCACTACGATAAGATAGCTTATAGTTTTATATGAATTATGGTGACGTCCATATACTTTCAATGAAAATAAAAGTAGGTAACCCAAGTACAGGCTAGTACCTCATTTTCTTCTTCTGTGTCATGATACTGGCTGTTGTGTTGTGTGTGATTTTGTAAGATTGTTGACATTTGGTTTTGTTTGTATGTATGGGAGTCAGTTCTCTATCTTTATTAGTATAAAGCTACAGAAGACAATAAACCTACCTACACATTTATTGCATCTTTGGTTAGATATTGCTTTAGAGTTTGATAAAGTTGTACTGCACATGTATTCTAGTAATTATACATTATTATTATTATATATATATACGTTATACGATTAAACAGACACATACTCATACATGCATGTATGTACACAAATATAAATAGTAGGTGTGCATGAGCAATTGTGTGCATACTAGTACCACTTCATAATGTGACTCTTCAAAGCAATAACATTTGGGATTACAACGATCGATAGGCAGGGTACATTCACCAGCATTTGCATAGCGTAATAAATGAAACACTTATACCATCGAGCCATCCTAATGTGTAGAATGTGTGATCAAGTGTGACAGTCATATGGACAATTGCATGTTCTGAAGCTAATAAGACACGATACTCTAAAGGAAGAAGCGGAGAGAGTTAGAATTTCATCTGACCTTTATCTAGGATGAGTTTGGGTCGCACATCTTCTTGCCATCCTCCAAATGCCAGGCTCCCACAAAGGAGCACACAGCACAGTGCCGACCACGCGAAATTCATTTTGCTTATTGCCTGTTCAATTGTGTTAGCAAATGAGGAATATAATCTTCTTCACTTAAAATCTCATGTAACAAAGTTAAATGGAATCCATGTAGTCACTCAGCACTTTTCTTACAGTCTTCTCAACTTATATTTGTTTGGAATCGTGTGTTCCAAATAATGACTGTAGCTTCTTGTAAAAAACTTCTCTTTCTTAAGTTACACTTGCACTGCAGAGAGATCAATAGACAGATAAGTATCTGTTCATGAAACTGAAAAATACTAAGACAAAATTCAATCTTGGTCGAATCTTGGGCAAGAAGATGAAATGCAATAAATGAAGTTAGAAGGATATCGTAGAAGATTGGACACAGAATGTGCCAGCTGTCAAGTGAAACGAACGCACAATGAGTTAATAGCTGGCTTTTCTTGTCATCAAATCAACATCAATTTAACTGACAAGGATTGCAATGCAGAGCGCTTTTAGCTGACGTTAACTTTAGTCGAGTCAAGTAAGCTTTTTAACTTTCTACTTTAGTAGTACTTGACTGGAGTCGAGATGTATCTTGTAATAAAGTAATAATGTTGTCCTATCGTGTGTAGAACATCCAAAATTATATGTGAAAACATACACCCGTAGTTAGCTGATATTATTGGATTTTATTAGCAGTAGAGTTTTGCAGAGAGTGTTATTGTATTGCAGTTTGTTTCACTGTCTCCTCTGCTCCTCTTGTCTTATCTATGCACATTTATTATGCTTGATATAGCATTCAGTATCATTGGATCTGAAACTTTTCCTTCCTATACGTTGGTTAACGTATTTCTTTTTCTAGCGCATAGACAGACTCCTGATGTATTCGTTTGGGAAGACGTCTGCTGTTTTGTTAATGTGCTGCCTATTCAATCTGTGTCCGTCTGTCATAATCTTCTACTATCGACGGGGACTTTTCGGAGGAGCTGATGCTGGAAAAAGGTTCTATACAGAAAGGCAAAGCTGCTGATTTTGGAAATGGCTGAAAGTTGTAGTTGTTTCCGTAGTAGGTAGAATGAATAAAACATTTAGGTAATGGCACGTCATGTTTTGATAAAATATGCATTATTATTGAAGCTTGCCGTTGTTAGTTCTGGTCCTGGTTGTTACCTCAGTCTCTACTCTTTGTAACTATCCTTGCCTCTAGCATCTAATGCGTCTTTTTCATCCAGCTTTTTCACATATTATATAAGAATTTGCTGCTGCTGCATTTTAGATGATGATTCGTGGCAAGATGGATGTTTCTGGGTAATGCATATAGATATAAGCAGGATAGATAGATACACCTCTCTGTGTTTCTGTTTATCAAATCCCTACAACAAAGTAGCATTCAGATTCACTAAACTTACAATATTACTACTGCAGCAGCATCCAGATTTAGTTCACTCTTCGCTATACTGTCAACTGTATGGATAAATTATTTAATGAAATGTCTGGAACAAATATTCCAGATTATTCAGTCAGCCTCCTCACTGTGTTGTCTGTGTACTGGTTGTAGTTGTTATTATAATATTATGATGATGATGAGCAGAAACTGGATATTCTAGCTGGAGCTTCGTTCATTGCCCATTACACCCTCTGCATTATTCGAGTTCAACTCATATGATCTCAGCGTCATCGTTTTCAGCTGCATACACATACAAGAAGAAATTATTATTATTATAATATTTGTTTTAACGTCAATTGCCACTATACCAAACCTAAAATGTAGTAAAATGCCACAAGCATATTATATACATATCATTTCATACTCACACATTATTTTATCATTTCCAGCCAAGGAACCTAGACTA
>JABASI010003762.1:0-15616 GCA_019776505.1 Tomocerus nigrus
CATTATTACATCTTATAAATCGCAATTTTCCATTTTTCCATCACTAAAAATCACTAATAATGATTTTTATGACAAAAATAAAATTATTATTATTGCCTATTATTTTAGCACGAAGTTCCCATTGACGGCAGGTTAGCAAGCGGTTGTCACGTAAGGCACTGTCGTTAGGTGTACAGTAATTTACATAGTAGGTAATAGTTGATGTGTTTCCGATTAGCGGGATGGGGGTGTTTGGGCCAGTGATTTGAGAACACAAATCACATAGACATTCAAGTTAAAATGTAATAAATCATAACATTAAAAATATTTTCTAATGTTTCAAAATTCTAGTCATTCATGTTAACTGTAATTTTATAGTCCAAAGTCAAAATTAGTGCAAAATTAACCGTTATTAAATTAGTACACGTTTAGTATATATTTACAACAATGGGAGAAATTGTAACAATTTCTCTAGGACAGTGTGGAACTCAAATCGGCTGCAAAGTAAACTGGAATAAAACTACTTAACTACACGAGCTCCGTTGTTTTCAATAATTATGTGGTTTATATTAGATGAAAATGTTGTATGCTAACCGTTTCTATTGCACTTTAATGTTTAGTTTTGGGAAGTAATGTGCGACGAACATGGCATTTCACCCAATGGGGTGTATTGCGGGGAAACGGCGGAATTGGAACTGGAGGGGATACATATTCATTACATAGAGTCGGCGGGTATTTTATTTTTTGCTGACTGTTTATTGCTTGTTCCGCTGTCCTTTATTGTCATCAAAATAATTCGTTCATGCTCATGTAAATAAATACTCTTAGCTCGAAGGTACGTTCCGAGATCTGTTCTGGTAGACCTGGAACCAAGTGTTTTAGAATCTGTAAGATGCTCCCAATTTGGAGAATTACATCGACCAGATAATTTTATTTTCGGGAAAACTGGAGCAGGTTTGTTAATCTTTGGTACACTTTTAACAAATGTTAGTTTTCATGCCATGCACGCGTAGGTATTGAAAGCCCTAGCCCATCCAAGCTACATTAATTTCGTCCTTCGTCGTACTATCGAATGATTTACAATATTTATCATACATAACTCATCTTATTTCAATTAATGTCATTTCTGAAAATGTAGGCAACAATTGGGCTAAGGGTCGACATACAGAAGGACTTCAGATGCTAGATGCTGCTGTAGAAGCCTTTCGACGAGAAGTCGAAAGCCTGTTCTTTGATCCAAGCTATCCAAATCACCCATTCCATTGGAGGGGGCTGTGGATCGGGAATGGGAAGTTTAGTTTTAGACGAAATCAAATTGGATTACCCAAAACAATTAGTTACAACGTATAGTGTATTTCCGTCATCAAATGTGAGTATCCTGCGTGTTTTGACTTTTGTTTTTAATTAGATGCCTATGTTTAGCGTGTCATGTTAATATAGTGTAGAATATTTTGAACATTCAAGGCAAGTGAAACTGTTGTCGAGCCATATAATAGCATCTTAAGTATTCCTGCATTGGTGGACGTTTCCCATTTAGCCTTTTGCTTTGATAACGATTCGCTTCAAAGGATTTGTCAGGATATTCTGAAAATATGTACACCAACTTACGGGGATATGAATCATTTAATTGCGGTGAGTGAATATTTTCAGCCAGTCAGTTTTTTGTTCAGCCATATCACGCAGTAAGTCTATTCTATAACTGTAATAGTTACTGTTCTGTAAAATTTCCTCCTTTTTAAAGTCGTAAGTCGTAACTTGTCATACATAATACTAATCTAAGCAAAATGGAAGAGAAATAAGAATAGCTTCCATGGGAGAGAACAGACTTTCCCCATCATGTGTACATGCATAATAAATAGTACATTGATTATATGTAAAAAGTAACTAGTAAAATCGAGTAATTTTGCCAAATTTTTGAAGAACTGTGCTTGAAATTAATTGCTATTATCAGATTAGTAAAACTATCAACGTTTTTCTATGCAGATGATTATGGCCACTTCATCGTGTTGCTCCAGACTTAAAGCTAACATTCCAGTATATACTTATCGAAACTTGATTGAGGATGTCGTAGCAATTCGTCCGTTACATTTTGTACTTCCAGGATTTGTCCCGTTGTCCTCCAGAGGTGTATTACCATACCGCACTATGGATATCTTAGATTTACTTCAGCAGGTTTAACTTTAGCATGAAAACCTAAATTTTTTCTTTAGAGTAAGAGATCACACCATTTTTAAACAGTAATTAATTCTTTGTTCATTTCTGGTCATATTTTGCGATGTCCTTTAATTGGGAACCTATATAGATGTTTGACCCAAAAATAATCATGGCGAATTGTGACCCCACAAAAGGAAAGTATATGAAGGTAGCTGGCATTTTCCGTGGACACCGTCCGTGGAATTCCATTGAAGAGGGCCTTCAAAAGCTGAAGATTAGAAGTAAGCCTTATTTGGTTAACGATTTATCCATAGGATTCTGTGATATTCCTCCAAGAGGGTACAAAACAGCTGCGGCTATTATTGGTAAGTGTTTGATTTTTTGTGAATGTGTATACATACTTTGCAAGTATGAATTTCAAGCATGTTACTGTTGCAATAATTATTTAAACAATTTAAATTATGCTTTTTCTACATATTTAGGAAATAGCACATCTGTGATGTCTCTGTTTGGTCGTTTAAGAAAGTCATTTACTGCCATGATGAAAAGAAGGGCATATCTTCATTGGTATTATGCAGAAGGAATGCAGCAACAAGACTTTCTGGATTCGGAGAATGCCGTTGCTAATCTTATTGCCCATTACGAAACAACTCAGGTAATTATTTATTAAAAAGCAAAACTTGTCTCAGAAAATTGTCTCTTATTAAGTAATTTAGGACTATGTGGCAAATATTCTCATGAAACTTGGTATGCAAAAACATGTTTGTGTGACTTTAGCTGGAGCTTAACAATATTATAAAACCAGAACCAATAGAGGATTCGGCCAGTCCCTGCAGTCTGAATTTCAAAGGTTCTTCGACATTGTAGCGTCCTTCCAGTTGCAATCTTACAAGTACAGTATACTTACGACTGTTGCGTCAGGACTGATGTCTGCAAGTCGATTGTTCCACAGTTCTGTCCAGTTCAAATTTTAGTTCCATTTCATCATTGAAATTATTTCACCATTATTAATTATAATTATACAACTTTCCTGATATATTCCTGCGTAAATTTGAAATGGTAGTATATAGTACAGATAGTATATAGTACAGATTGTATATAGTAGATAACCTTCCTTATGGACAAAATTTTCCTTTATTTTATTTTAACATTCAAACTCTCATTTTATCCTGAATAAATTCCTTGCAGTTTTGAAAAGTATTACTTTGAATATATATGTTGCATTTCGTCTTCGTATCACCAACTTAGTTTATTTTCATGGCAAATTAACCAAAGCATTACAATAACCTCTCTAGTCTGCTAAATGTATTTATCTGGAATAGAGAAATACAATACTGCAAATGATCAGTGATCATTTGGCTATAAATGTAAATGGTGACTTTGAATGGATTTCTTCATCCTTGTAGTGCTAAAAAACGCATAGCAACATTTTTCCATGGACAGTGTTTCCATTATCCATGATCTTTGTGGTCAGAAAAACTTTTAGCTCATTATGCATTTGCATTTACTTTGGTACGTAATTTTAAAGAGTTAGTGGGTTGTAGTTTTAACTGTACACTGCTAAAAATGCTGATCATCATCTCTATCTAAACCCACTTCTAAGATTTCTGAGCACCGAATACATAATAATAGTATTATTAGAGTCATATCGTATATCTTACAATTTACAATGTCCATGTCCTATTACGATATAGATTCAGCCAGCAGTGAATATTTGGATTTGAACCGGAGAAAGGTTTTAAGATATTATTTGCACAATTAGATTCATTACTAATTGAAATATTATAATAATATACTGAGTTAGCTGAGAATTGTCTATGATCTTTAAGGGGCAAACTAGGAAACACAAAATTGAAAAAGNCATTACTAATGAAATATTATAATAATATACTGAGTTAGCTGAGAATTGTCTATGATCTTTAAGGGGCAAACTAGGAAACACAAAATTGAAAAAGTTGCAACTAATACTGCATCCTCTGTACAATTATCTTCATCTTCATCTACAACTCTTAGTCCATTGACCGATACTTCATATGAGTCTACCACTTCAAAATCTAAAGCTGGGGGAAAAGTATTTTTAGCCAGTAAAATGCCGGTAAAGAATGACAACATAGACCCTATACTAACGGAGAATCCACTGGTTCAACAACAATCAAATCCCACATTGGAGAGTTTACATCAAGTCCTAAAATGTTATCATGATGCCTTAGCCCAGAATTCGCATTCAGTCTCACAGCTTCTTGGAAGTGAAGATAGTGAATATTCCGTCGTTGTGTGTAGTAAATACCACAAAAACCACAGAAATGAAAAAAGAGACGAATATCCATCGCAGCCTGAAATAAAGCACATTTATGATCATAATAATAAAGCAAGGCGACTTTCGGAGAACGAATCTGTTCAGACAACACGAGGGCATATTCATCATAACCACAAAGAATTGGATCACTGGGAATACGAGACACCCTTATCATGACTATTGGTATATAAAACCCCCAGAAGATCCAAAAATGGCTCTGATAAGTCTTTTAGTAGAAACCCATCGTAGAATTGTAGGCTACAGAGAACATCCCAATTTGCATTTAAGGAATACTGTTGATTACGGTTTAAGCTCACTGAAGGTCAATTGCGATATCGATCCAGAGTGTTGTGGATGTACTTGGCCTTACATCCACCCAGAGGAGATTCCTGAAGATCTCAAAGATGCAAATGGAAACAGAAAATACTATTTTCTTACATCCCAGGGTCAGGGTTACGATTGGGAAGACCAAGATTTTAAGAGATTCCTGAAGATGTCAAAGATGCAAATGGAAACAGAAAATACTATTTTCTTACATCCCAGGGTCAGGGTTACGATTGGGAAGACCAAGATTTTTCAGCTCCTCTGACTTATTTAGTGGAACGCAGAAAAAAACTGAAAGATTTGGTCTTGATGATGAAAGAAGAGCTATTTTATATAACGGAGTAAGTTCCTTTCATCCATGACATTATTTGTCTTCATTTTCAAGCAAGACAGCAATACAAACAAAGGACAAAATTTACAAGGTCGATTACATAATATAATCTTTTCCTATAGGAGGTTTTTAGATTTGAGCAAGAAATTCCGACACAAAATTGTAAGAGATTCTCGACTTAGGAAACGTTTTGAGGCTGTTGGACTAGATCTTGTTTACAAAAGAGCACATTTGGATAATATGCATCATTTGTATCACAGGGTATGCTCAATCTATTTTTTAAAATCCCAAATATTTACTCCTGTATGTAATACATCTCCGCGGTAGCTAATATTGAATGCACTCTGTAGGTTAAAAAGCTGTATGAAGCATATTTACCACTTTGCCATGAAACGTAGATTCAGGGAGAAACATGTGTACCTATCTCAGAATCACCGATAACGACTTCAATACAATCAAACAGTTGATTGACGCATGGAATGGAATAATATTAATAAGGTCCTGTCCTAAAAGTAATAAAATGCTATGCAAAAATCCTGTGTTAGCTTTGATGTTCATTTAGTTAAGGAAAAATCATGAGATCTTATTAAACCGAATGTTTTAGTAAAATCTCATGTTTTACCAAACTATGCCACTATCAAACTACTTAGTATATACATGATACATGTAATACCTAATCATATAATGCAAGATGCCTGCACTGCACAGATCGATTTCATCAATATATTCATCTGTTAATTGTAACTTATTTTGGAGTCATTTTTGCGTCTGTTTCTTAACACGACCACGACTTTGTCTCTATCCAAAGAAAACCATTCGTCCTTATATGGACATTGTATTAACCTTCATGTGGTTTAATAGTATTTGAATCTAGTGTTTGCTCAAGAGAAAAATAATTAAAACTGGTTTGTATAGTGTTCGTGAACCTTGGATTGGCTGCCTATTGTGGAGTTAATTTGGTAAATTGAACGATATCTGCTGTTTCATGTCGTTGTAATTTTGTACTTAATAGTTGCAGACAGACATGTTTCATTATTCGGAAAGTAGCGACCGCGTCCCATATCACCACTTTATCTTGTGTATTTGGTTTTGAGATGTGTTTAATTTGTCCCATGATTTGATTATGATTATATTCATTATTTTCTGAAGTTTACTTTGCTTATCGTTTACATGAGCAGCCTAATGTCGTGGATAATAATACGGCTCAATGCTGCTTGTATAGAAATAGTATTATGTGTTCTGCTTATTAGTAGGTAGTCCATTTATTTTGTAATTTTATCCCTTTGGGATTGAGTTTCTTCGTTTGAACAGGAGCGAAGTCAAGGAGAGCCGATCCAACCCAGGTTCAACTGAGGCATTATTCAACAAATGTTTATTTTAACCATGATGGTTTCGGTACCCCTTATGCACCTTATCTATTTACCTATATGCATATTCTCATCCTAATTATTATTGATCAGTATGATCAGTATTAAATATTGCATCAAAATTGTATAAGCATAAAAGAGCATAGAGCATATAGTATACCATTGCAGAAATACTTCATATTGGCAGTACTTGCATTTCTAGATTGAAACAAGCGAGCCTTATTCACAGGACAGACTTTTTTAAGAAAAAATTCAGTCACACGAGTCCAAAGTCCAATACCACTGATGGGTCAGTCATTGTGACATAACAGTGATTATCCTGGACATTTGACCCATAAAACCTACAAAAAGACCAGACACACAACTAGTTTCGAATTAGAAGAGTAATTGCGTGACTGACTGAGTACATAGGTACTTTTGTATACGGGACTATCTGCATTCTGGATACTATTTTTATCTAATCAGTAAAACAATATTATGCTCAACAGTTCAACTAGGGATGTATATATGTACGGTTCATGAATAGTATGCCCGCCCGGTATGGTGTAGTGCTGTGTATGTCAGTATCACAATTATCAGGACAGCAGCAGTCAAGGTAAGGTATTTAGTGGAAGATAATACACAAATGTACGCAAACAAAAACATCGTAAAGACACGAACGAACGTAAAGCTAGGAGCAAATAATTGGAAGTCTCATTGTTATCTGAAGCTTCAAGCGGATAGGTCAAAAAATAACACAAAAGGCTAAAATAATCATTTTAATTTTGTATAACGGCAACAGAAAGTCATTTAATAAAACATCCATCGCCTATTGATCTACGTAGCTAACAAGCAAATTCCATCTTAAAGAGGATTTCTTGAGCATACAAAATTCTTCGGTAATATGAGACATAATTTTTATCAGAAGAATATATTATTTAATTGTATTTTTTACAACTAACTATGTCCAATTATCTGCAATTATAGGGTCTTACGTTTACGAAATTACGAAATTATTAGCTAAAGTGTTATTTTCCTGTTTTCAGAATCGTTAGAAAATGTGTGTCCATCGCACTAAGGAAGATACTTCGTGCATCACAGATGCGGTTATGTCTGTATCTTATGAAAAGGATATTTCCAAACATGGATACAAAAAGCATCTTCGTAAATTACGCAGGTTTAATGCGTTCTTCAAAGGCAATCAATGGATTTTGGCTACAGCTTTTGTTATTCCAATCTGCACAATCCATTTATCCTACGCAGTTCCCATGCCTGGAGGCGGTTTGATAGCTAAAAATGAGCCAGAACCTGTGCCCATTCCTGGACCTGTGGTACCGACTTCGTCTACTGTTACTAATGCAGGATTTATAAATGGATTTGTGTCATCTTTATCAATGATTATTGTATCTGAACTTGGAGACAAAACATTTTTCATAGCTGCTATTATGGCCATGCGACATGCTAGATTAACTGTATTCGCAGGGGCAATCTCAGCATTAGCTCTAATGACAATTCTATCAGGTAAATTCCATTAGCTGATTGATGTCTGCATGCGTGATTTGTACCACAATAATAATATTAGCAATGAAAAAACTCCCACCCTAATTAGTTTAACATAATGCTCCCGATTTTGATTTCAGCATTATTTGGATTTGTAACGACTGTGATACCCCGGCTTTACACATACTATATATCTACGGCACTATTTGGCCTTTTTGGGTTTAAAATGCTGTATGATGGATGTAAAATGTCTGACGATGAAGGTGCGGAAGAATTAGAAGAAGTTCAACATGACTTAAGACAACGTGAAGCAGATGTACAGATAATAAACACATTTAGTCCCAGAATTTACATATTTGAACATGTCAACTTATATGAATTTAATGAATTGAATTGCCGAATTTTTTAATACAACCATTAATGTCCATTGTTTTGCTAATAATTTGATTATTTTATTTATAAAGGAGAACACACTATTAATGGGCAGCACATCTGGAAAATCTTCAGCATACTCAAATATGAGACGAATCTTTTTCACATGTTTTTCAAGAGTGTATTTACAAGCTTTGACAATGACTTTTTTGGCTGAATGGGGAGATAGAAGTCAACTTGCCACTGTAGTGCTAGCAGCTCGAGAGGTACTAGCAATATCTGAGAGTTTTACATTTTTTCATATTTTGTACTTAAAAAGTACCTAATCCCTTAAAACGTTTCTGAATTGCAGGATATTTTGGGCATTTGTATTGGAGGAGTATTGGGTCATTCCATATGCACTGGACTAGCTGTTCTAGGAGGAAGATTATTAGCACAAAGAATCTCGGTCAAAAATGGTAATGAAAGGTTATCAATGTAAAGTGTCATTTTCGACAATCTATCTTTGGCTATTTACTTTCATATTTAAATATGATGGTGTAGTTGTATGTTGTATCAATATAATAGTAGAAAGGTTTATGCCTGTATTATGGCTATATAGATACAAAAATATGGTAAATGCAAATTTCAAATTATTGTACTTTCTTTGTACAGTTACCATCGCTGGAGGCATTGTTTTTCTGATATTTGCCATAATATCATTGTTCAGAAGTCCTAACTAATTTCGCAACAAACATATATCTGTAATAAGTGGTTGTTCAAAGGTAAGTGACAAACGCAATATATATTATATAAAGTGCTAATGCTATGGTGCATTTGTAGGTACGTATTTTCTTTTAGATTAACTATTTATACCAATTATTCCAGGACTCAGGATTTTCGCGTCCCATGGAGGTCAATAGGATAACGTTGTATGTAATGTGCGTCTCATAAATTGATAGTATTGAGATTGATTGAAGTATCGTATCCGCATTAGAAAATTGAAATAGGTAGGTACTATCGTAGAGTAGAGCTAAAGCCGAAGGACTAAGGACACACAACAAATTGGATTAACTTTTTATGTATTCAATTTCTTATTGACAATCTTTACATGTTCATGACTTTACTTATTAGTATTAGTTCTATGGATGATAATACTTATTTATTGATCTTTATTTCAGTCTTGTGACTTCATACATGTAACATGCAATACCATAATAAAAAATATCTGTGCCTTATACTGAAAACAGAGATGTTTCATTTTCATATGAACCTGAAATCCGGAAGGCAATAACTATGCAATTTCAGTTTAGAGTACATAGGACAATATACAATACAATGCACAGTATCTGATCACATTTACTCACCTTTTTAATTTGGACCCAGCAGGGTAGTGTGTACGAAGTACTACTAACTGTATATAAGTATTCTGCATATCGTACGATTGAATTGATCGTCCAAATCTCTTTTTATTGCATACTCTATTACAGATACACATAAACAGGTTATGTATTTAAGCCTCCAATTCCAATATTTCCAGTCAATCCAGTCCAATTCTGTGGAAAATCGAAAGCCTGTCATATAATGAGAATTTATATTCAATTATTTTTTACTTGCGTATCATTCACCTACCTATGCGAATTATGCGATCATAGAATAAGAATTTGCATCGATGAAAATAAACTTGATTAAAATAAAACGCATCAGTAAATTCACATTAACCAAAGCAAAAAGGAGTAGATTTGAATGGACTTCATAAATTATTTTATTTTTCTTAGGGGGGGGGGGGGGTTTATAGTATAATAATAGCTCGTCAACGATGATTTATGCAGAGATATGCGACTTGTACTCAATTAGTTGTAAATGTAATCCTGTACGAAACTTAAAAACTTAAGTACCTAACCTATTATATTTATTTAGTGCTTATCATAGTATTCATAGTTTGCAAAACGGCTAATTAGTAGTGATCATGCAAATGCAAACACGTAAATACGATAGCTCTGAATTTGGCTCTCTAGTATAAAAGTATTTTCGGAAAACTACACGTCAGCGTCAGTATTTTATCAGGAGCAATGCAATCCAATTGCTTGCAGTTGCAATGCAATCTCAATGCAATGTAAACACAAAGCGCGTATTTCATACAGAAGAAAACCAACCAAATTCTACACACGTACATGGTGGTAAAAAGTTCTGTTAGTAGCTTTAGATACTTATGTTTAGTGTTTATGGCAAATTAATTATAAAATTTTATATTCTCTACAATTACCTTAAATAACCTATGACGTATTCAGTACAATATAATTGATTTACCGACTCAGTGAGTTAACGATTCAAGTTGTTACACAATTGCAAATTACAAGTTTACACAACAATGAATAATTCGAGCATGGCATTAGAACATTCAAAGCAGAAGAAAGTTTCATATATTTTTGACGAGGATTTGGCAAAGGCAACTTGCCGCATTCCAAATATTGGGAATCGGGTAAACATTCAAATCATTCAATGGTGTCTAGAGATACTGGGATTATAATTCGTTCTAATGTCTAACTTTTTTTAAACATGCTATTGGCTATTCTCCTAAAAAAGTGGTTCTGTGGGACTACAAGCAACAAGATTGGTATTCCTTGGAAGCTGGAATGCTCCTACATACTCACCGCGTTTTAGATTTTTCATTTTCGGCCCTGATTTTGAGATTACCTGTTTTAGATTTAGGAGCATTCCAGCTTTCGAGCAATACCGATATTACCATTCTTGTCGTCCTACGACCACGACCACTATTCTATAGGAGAAGATAGCTTTAGGTTAATATACTTTTTGCTTTTCAAATTCTATAGTCTTCCATGGTCCATGAGTTAATACACGCTTATCAGTTGACTTCCTACATGGACTGCCATTCGTCAAAATTAGCCTCAATCGATGATCTCCTAGCGTTTCACTCTCAACAATATGTGGATTATTTGTGCTCAGAAAGATATACTAAAAATGAAATATCTCAGAAACAATCTCCATCCAAATTCGCAACATACCCCCCACCCCCTGTTATCAATTTGTCCCACGACAATAGAGGAGATTCTTTTAATCATCCAATACTCGACAATGATTCCGAGGACTTTGATGAATTGAGTGATAAGGAAGACGACGAAGAATATGGCTTAGGTATCATCTTTCTGACGCCTAACTACTGACTCATTCTGCTACAGGAAAACAAATTTTTTAGCGTACCATAATATTATAGTGCGTCTATAGCTATTTTAGCTATGCCGTAAATATAATATTATTTTCAATCGTAATAATATGTCAGCAGAACACATTAACACATCATTTGGCTTTAAATATCTGCACATAGGGCCCGATACATGTAAAACATGTATATTAAAATCTGAAAAGATTAACTGTATATTGTATAGTTAACTAGTTTGCTGTAAACACTGAAAAAGAAGTTACTTTTTTAGGGTACGACTGTCCAGCATTTTTTAGTATGGATCAGTTTGCTCGTAGAATAACAGGAGGAACTTTGGCTGCAGTTGACTGTCTATTAAATGGCGACGATATATCAGTGAACTGGTGTGGAGGTTGGCATCATGCACAAAGGTATGTTAGTATATTCGCAAACAACCGTGATTTGTTTCACAGAAGGTAAACTGACAGTTGATTTTCTAAATACATGCAATCTGGTATCGTAAACACTTTCTTTTCACAGAGACTCCGCAAGTGGGTTTTGTTACGTTAATGACATCGTAATTGGAATACAAGCTTTGCAAAAGAAGTTTAAAAAGATTTTATACATAGATATCGATGCTCATCATGGTAATTATTCCCATTTTATTAAATTGTACATCAAATCCTTATTATTATGCAACTACTTTAGTTGTGTCTAACAGTGTGGCAGTTTCCAATGAAAAGGCAAAATAATCTAAATAAAGCTATATGTACTTAGCCCACTTACCCTAACTGAATTTTTAATTGCAATTCTTACTTATGATTAAGTTATGATTTGTATTCTTAGGTGATGGGGTGGACAACGCTTTCAGTTACTCAAAAAATATTATGACTGTATCATTCCATAATTTTGAAATTGGTTTTTTTCCTGGGTCTGGAAATTGCGATGACATAGGATTTGGGAAGGGAAAATATCACTCTGTAAATGTTCCATTAAAAAATGGAATAACCGATAGACAGTTCATATTCGTCTTCGATAGGTACAGCAAAATATCTTTATTAACGCTTTATTAATGCTATCTGTATTCATTATTGTATTTTATTAGGAAAAGTTTTTTTTTAAATTAAACCTATTTTAAGGGTTATGAAATTAGTTGAAGAAAAGTTTACTGCCGATGCGATTGTGATGCAGTGTGGATTAGATGGCCTTTCGAATGACCCTTTAGGCACATTCAATCTAACTCTAAACAGCTATGGTCATTGTGTTAAACAAATATTAAAGCAAAATATGCCAATTTTGTTTTTAGGAGGGGGTAAATAAACGTTAAATTAATGTAACTATTAACAAAAATGCCATCCTTCATTTTGTAAGATTTTGTCTTGAAAATGAAAGGTGGTTACAATGCAGCAAACTCCGCGCGAGGATGGACTTATCTAACGTCGGTAATCCTGTCAAAAAGTCTAAATTCGGAAATACCTGACCATAAAGTATGATCAATAGAATTTTTTTAAAGCACAATCAATACCTATTTCACAAAATGAAATTCCATATTCTTTATTATTATTATTATTTGCAGTATTTTCCATTATATGGGTCAGATTTTGAACTGGAAGTTCACCAGGGTCTCCGGAAGAATGAAAATGAGGACTTATATTTGCAAGAAATTATATCTAAAATTAACGGTTCTTTTAAATTACTTATTATCCCAATAATTTATTACCATTTCATCCGTTTGCGCAGTTATAGAGGTTGCGAATAACTAAGTAATTACTTTCTTTGTCATACAGGTAATCTGGAGAGGATCTAACGTCTTAAAAGTACATATGTATGAAAAGTTTAAAAATATTTCAAAAATACATTTCAGGAAGTTTTATTATTGATAAATTTTATACAGAAACTACTGTCATTCAAGGTTCATCCTTTGTATATATAGTAATGACATTTGCATTGGTATAATCATAGGAAAATATTTCTATATTGTTTTATACGTTTGACACGGTAAATGTCCTAAATGTAGTATATAGAATGTAGATTGTGTTTGTATAGCTAATTACATATATCCTACTACAAGTAGATTCTTAAGTAGTAAAGCAATTTAAAAAACAATTTTGTAGTATTGGTCTGGTATTCCTCATGTAACTTGTACACGCTTAGGTACTAATTCATATAAAATACGTTATTCTTGGGCAAATATTTTAGTATCCTAGTGTATTTTAGTCACTGCTATAAAATTATTGCGATTGGTAATTCTAAGTTGAAATTCATTATAATATATCGTAACTATAATACTGTACACTATATTATACTCTATACAGCTAAGGATTGCTACTTAGCATTTGTATCTCTCTCACCTTTAAACCGAAAGGCTGGACCGGTTCCTCCGTAATTAATTGGCAGAGCATGTGCAGGAATTGTTTTTAGCAATGCTTCTTTCCATTTTGTTTCGTTGCTATCAAAGAATTGAACTTTTGATAAAGTCCTAGCAGACAGTAAAGGTTTTACAAAGTTATACACGTAGGGGAAAACCCAGGGAGCTGCAATAAAAGAAATGATGGCTTTATTAGTAAATATTATTCAAGGGTAGATGAAAGACTATTGAAAATCCCAAACTTACAATTAATGACGTGACAAGATTTTAGTGTTTCTGGGTAGTAACTTTCGAATTCTTTGAATATTTGAACTGATGTCTCAATAGCTAAATCAAACCATCAAAAAGTCTGTTAGATTCATCTACTAATGGATTCTAATGTAAGGAAATGAAAGTGAACGTACTTTCTAAGTGAGCCACTTTCCAGAATGTCATTCCAGCGGAGTCTAATACAACATGAAATTGCTTTGCTCCAGACTTTTCAATCTGCATCATGATTTCATCTAATAGTCGATGCACATATTTAATCGATTCTTCTCTTAAGCCAGTTTCCAAAATTCTTCGGACTTCCCATCTGCCATAAGGTACTACTAGAACTGGAAAACAAAGAAATCCGCTATATTTACTTGGGTACTTGCAAATACATGGAACTCATAATGGAAGTGGATACTCAAACGAAACATTGTAATCTTTTGGCGAAATTGTTTATTACCTGGAGTGTTGTCATCAGCAAAGCCTGTAAAGCCGTAAAGATAGTCTTCCCGTATGGCATCCGGCGCCTTCCATTCCTTCAATGACTTTGGGTCAAATTCGTCACGCCATTTCAAGTACTAACAGAAAAAGGAATTCAATGTAATTTTCTCAAAATGTTTAAATGTTAACCAATGCTAACGAATGCATGGAATGTTTTCGAGAAATTTTCTTTTAGGCTATGCACTCACGTTCCGCAACATATCTTCGGCTTTACGAATGTTCAAGTTCCTTGCTAAGAATACAACGAAAATAATTTTCTTTTTCCGAAATTGTAAATCGTGTGTATCACGATCACAAATGGATAATGTATGTATTTGTGACCAAAACCTTTTGTTGGAAATATAAATCAAGTACTAATAATGTACCTACCTCTAAGAAATCGTAAGAGCACTGAATCGTTTTGGTCTAGATCAGATGTTGCTTCGCGGAACTGCAAAAGATAAATAAAAGTTATTAAGAATGGGGGCCGAAATATAAATGCGGATAATGAAAGAGGTGTGTGAGAGCTAAGGAAGAGATACAGAGAACCTCTTGGAGAGGTCCAATTTCTTTATCCTCGACGTCGCCAGACGCCATTGTCGAAATCTTAAGGTGCCAACAGAGGAAAGAAACAATGCTTTAAGCCTATCTATGCGGTTACAGTCCTACATCAATACTAAATACAAATCTAAGAAATAGATTATCTTTAAGGTGACTTTTGTTTCACTTGATTGCTGAATTTAGTGGGGCATATACATCACTTTACATCAGTGTCATGTTGATAACATAACTGAGAAATCCCTTTTGTTCTAACTGAATCCCCTAGGGTTAGTATTGCCGACTGCCGTTTGCTACATCCAGCCAATTAATTGTGTGTACATCAAGCCCTTAATTGCTTATCTCTTATATTATTGTACTCACGACAGTCCATCAGCAGAAAAAGTGCATTATATGATCCACTATTTTTAAGGTGTAGGCTTCAGGTAACTAGTTGACAATGTATGATGTCCACCGTAGAAGAAATATTATAGCATCTCTTTCAGATCACTTGCAAAACGACAAGGGACGTTAACGA
>JABASI010003763.1:0-15613 GCA_019776505.1 Tomocerus nigrus
ATAATGCATTTTAAAAATATTTATTTATTATTTAGGGTAGATGTAGGCACTTTATATTGCATTTAAAAAATATTTATTTATTATTTAGGGTAGATGTAGGCACTTTATATTGCATTTAAAAAATATTTATTTATTATTTAGGGTAGATGTAGGCACTTCATATTGCATTTAAAAAAATTTCTTTATTATTTAAAGACATTTAGGCACCTTATACTGTATTTTAAAAATATTTATTTATTATTTAGGGTAGATGTAGGCACCTTATATTGCATTTAAAGAATACTTCATTATTATTTAAAGACATGTAGGCACTTTATATTGCATTTAAAAAATATTTTTGTAATATTTAAAGACATGTAGGCACTTTAGGGTAGATGTAGGCACTTTATATTGCATTTAAAAAATATTTGTTTAATATTTACCGACATGTAGGCACTTTAGAATGTATTTTAAAAATATTTATTTGTTTTTTTAGGGTAGACGTAGGCACTATATATTGCATTTAATTTTTTTTAATATTGAAGACATGTAGGCACTTTATAATGTATTTTAAAAATGTTTATTTAATAAAAAGCATAAAGCATCCTTTGTGCAGCATTTTCAGTACTACAGTGGCTCAAATGATAATTGACAATTCGTCAGACTTTAACAAAGTGGAAACTTTTACGTGAAACATTTTGAAAATTATGATAATTTACAATTTGTCCTAACTTTGAATAGTATAGTCAGGCAACTAGGTATTTGATTTAACTAATTTTGAATGTTGATTGATTTCACAATGTTGTTGATTACAATTATTTGCTCGTCTGAATCTTTACTGCAAGCTTTCGTCAGTCACCAGTTTTCTACTGATTTTGAATGTTTGTTGTTTTCAGCAACAAGCGTTCGTGGGACATCAGTTCCTTTATGAACATTGTCTGTATCTGAATCTTTACTGCAAGCGTTCGTCGGTCATTGGTTGTTTACTAATTTTGAATGTTGTTGATTAAAATCATCTGTCCGTCTGAATCTTTACTGCAAGCCTTCGTCAGTCATCGGTTTCTTACTAATTTTGAATGTTTGTTGTTTTCAACAACAAGAGTTCGTCAGTCATCGGTTTCTTACTCATTTTGAAACTTACTCATTTTGAATGTTTGTTGTTTTCAACAACAAGCGCTCGTCAGTCATCGGTGTCTTACTAATTTTGAATGTTTGTTGTTTTCCACAACAAGCGTTTGTCAGTTATCGGTGTCTTACTAATTTTGAATGTTTGTTGTTTTCAACAGCAAGCGTATTTGTTATTATATGTATTATGATATATTATGTATATATTGTTTAATATATTTTATATCTGTATTGTTGTTCCAATACTTCGCTACATGCGTTTTGCTACGGTTTATTTATAATTCCAATCATACTAACTTATTATGGCAATGGTTTTCTGTTTTAAACATATGCATATAAGAATTCACTTGGATCTTGTATCTGCCTTGGCCACAATAGCATCAACTTCTGGTAACATTCAATGAGTTTGTTTATACGTTCCGAGTACATTTTGTGTTTACTTAACCATTTTATGTAATTAAATGCTAACAAACATTGTTTTATGACCTATATACTGTCTATTGTTCAATTATAAATTCAGATTTTGACATTTGATATGTGAAGTCTTTAGCATGAAATTAAACTATACGGGTGGTTATATATTTAAAATTATTACAATTGTAGCTACTTTGCATACAAAGATCTCAGAAAACATCTAATAAAAAGAACCAAATTTCTTTAAATAAAACATATTTCTGCATTTAATTCTTAATGAAATTCAACGTAAATATTTTTAGACTAAACGTCAGACACTGCTTTCATGTCTCATGCGCCCCCATTAAATAAGTAGACATGAATACTTAATAGCTACTGCATGCTATTAATTTTACAATGCAAAGCAGTACATTTCCATCTATTTATTATGTTTTTGTTTTGGGAAGGGAAGACATTAAGTAACAAAAATAATAGGAAGTTGGTAAACGAGTTTATTTTTGCTCGTTAAGTTTATTTACATCATGCATCATATAATAATACAGCAAAGACGCTTTGATTGCTAGTCGGCTTTGTAGTTACAGTTTTCCCATCTTACATGAACATACGTACGATAATAGCACATAATTGTAAAGTTCATAAAAAAGCATATTTACGGAATCAGTCATGTATGTACAATGCTTGGAATATTTCATAACATGCGTAGGTGAACGTTGGAGATAAAATATAAATATGCATTTATCTCCCACTCCACTGAAAATTGTAATAATGATATGATTAAACTAAGGAGTTGAATTCATGTCGAGATTCGCTTAAAATATACGGAGTAAAATCAAGAAATGAGCTCGATTAAAGCATGAACTGAGCATTAATCACTTGGCTTACTACTACGTTCATTACTACGAAATGTATCTACGTGGCACATCAACCACATCCACCCCTTTCTCACAATCAGCCTCTCTCAATATTCGACAACATTCTTACGGGACTGGCAACATGAGCGTACAGCAAATACTTCACAGAAACATATTCCGCTTGCCGTGTATCCAGAATTAATTCAATCTTTCATATTTTTCAAAAAACACTACCGTCATCGAAATACTATGTTAAATGAAGGGAATAAAATGTAAAACTCAAAATACATTGCTAAAGAAATATTTTAAAGCCGCCGTATGAGTAGGTACGCGGTACGCTTTACATAATTAACGTAGGTAATGAAAAGAGAGAAATGGACGTCAGCAAGATTTTCAACACAGAGATATACCATAATTTGTCATGCTATGTTACGTTGACGGATTAAAAAGCAAATGTCCTATTTAGGAACGTGGTACCCGCGTCATTTTTGACTAGTATTATTTTGCATGAACGACAATTAATTTTGAAATTATTTCATCCTGTCCGTATTAAAGTATCAATACATCGGGCAGCAGTAAAAATAAATATAATTTTCGTAAAATAGTACATTAACTAATAAATCCTATCCCTTGGTGAACTAATCCTGATTTGGTGTAAGATATTATGTAGTTTCAAAAATATCAATGTTATTCAAAAATTGTTAATACTTATGTTATGCTGTAAGTGTGTGAGTAAGAACAAAGTAGAATTTTGTGATGTGTCGCTCGACTGCACGAATCGATTAATGCATTACTTTGCATTTAAACGATATTATTAATAAATGTATTTTCTTCACGTCAGTGCAGTAGCCGCCTACTACATCATTTACGATCAGCAAAGAGAAATCGCACGTGTCTTGAAGGAGTTTATGCTCCTTCTCCCAAGCTACAACTAAATAAATTCTGTCCAAGTGAGTTATTACAGTTATTATGATGGCAACATTTAGGATGGGGTCGGTATTGATACAATTTGGAATCTCTATTCCATCCGCCCATAAATGATTTATCTATCTGAACCACAGACTTCAGATTCACTAGTACATAGTTTCATCGGCATTGAAGAGAAAGACTTCACATTTATTGGTTGTTTTTCCATGTAGATGCAGAGCACTTATTTTCTAGTCAGCTCTATCTGCGTGCATAATGCTATAGAGATAATTTTGCAAGTAAAATGAGGAGAGTTTAGAAAAGTAGGTACATGTATTGTTGGGGCATAATCGATGGCATAAATGTAGCGGTAATTAATTACGAGAGGTCAATGGGAAATAATTTAGCGTGTTCAATACTTTTTAATACTGTGTATTAATAAAGAATAGAGATGCGACTTAATTCTCAGTAGGGGTTAATAGTTCAAGTAGCAGTGCTAATCCTCATATAATATTTTTGCAGGGTGTGATTGATGGAAGACGGAGAAAAAATGAGTGAGCATATAAGTTTAGGACAATAAATAAATGAATAAAAGGGAATTTGGTTTGAATTAGATGAGACTTAATAATAAGTGAGGAAGAGATTTAAGTATAGGAAGGAGTATAAGCGGGTGAGATATAAGCCTGTAATAATAATAATGGTAATAATAATAATATGTGGATTTGTATGTGGATGTTGGTGGCACATATTACAGTTAAGTGAATAAAAATTAGGAACGCTCAGAGGGAAAAAGAAGCGAAGAATGAGTGCAAAAGGAGAACATTAGAGCATATCTGCATGGTGATTTTCTATGCCCATTAGCATTTATAATGCCGACTCGGCTTAATTACACACCTCTAAAGTGTCAATTACGCACTCCTTCTACATAACAATCGAAACAAATGCACGTCACTCTCCGTTACAATTTCAATTTTCTGCCATCTGAGTAATGTCTTCACCCGCATTGCACTCTGCTCACCAAACTCACCATCCCTGCCTGCCTGCATTGCTCCTCCATCCATCCATCCATCCATCCATCCCAGACTGCACTCTTCCTTCCTTCCCATCTCCCTCTCCTTAACCTCTCCGTCCACCTACAACAATTAAAGGACACTCAATCCCAGCCAAGATCACAAATCCAACCTGGCCATACATACATACATGCTCCTTACTCAAAAAGCATCCCTTTTTACAACTCATTCTACCTACTAGCTAATTAGACTGCTCTCATCCCTTGCAAATTTTACAGTCTCAGTTTCACCTTCTAAAGCTGGCTATTATCCTATCATTTAACTATTACTACTTGATACAGTGCAGACATAAACTACATAGGTAGTAGCTAGCTACATTAAAATTATCACCCAGACAATCGATTTTCCACAGTCATTGAGTTTCATTTTTTTGGTCTTAATCCTTGCACTTCTGATGAACATAGTAGCTATAATCTATTTATGCAGTGGAATACAATTACATATTCCCTTTATTGAAAATGACTATTTATTATCACATTTTACTGGGCTCCTTTTAAAAATAATAGTAAAATGTTTAAGAGACCTCTAGCTCTTCTGGTTTAAATAGATCCTTGTGATTGGTGGTCTACAGTCTACACGTTATCTCCGGTGGTGTAGGCTTCTTATCGTAGTAAACATATATTAATTTTATTGTGTAAGTGTCTACTGGGCATCCTGCATAGACGTGAGGCAAAAATATGAGTGTACTAGCAGCATTATCCGAATATTTTATTAGGACATAAACCATCTGAATTTTTCATATATATTTGCCCATTTTAAATGATTTATATTTAAACACCGAGCTGTAAAGGTTAATAAACATCCATTGAGATAAGTTCGAAAATGGAAACATCAAATTGACAAGAATCTTTTTTACAATGCATTGGCATACCAATACAATAGTATGGCTACTGCTTTTAGCTGAACCTTGAATACATTTTCAATCAAACGTAGGTAAGTAGTATAAAAATGGCAAAGTAGGTAGAAACTTCTGAAAGAAGTCAAAGAGGCAGGTCTCAAAGAAGATGAGCACACAGAATACAAAGTGTGCATTTAAATGCTGCGTATAATAGTACAGACTGTATAGGTAGAGACAATTGCTAATTGATGATAGGTGCAAAGCTACTAAAGCTAGTAGTACATAGGAATAGGAATACTACTACAGCTACTTAAACTATCGGGCGTCTCTCTCGGCAGCTGTGCCATGCAATTTAATGTGCATGTGGCAATAAGTGTTTGTAGGATTTAATAGGAAGACTATATAACTCCTCTGTGCATTATTTGAGAGGGAGAATATATTATTATAATTATTATATGGGGCTGTGATGTGATGTGATGTGATGTGAGGTGGAGCTGGTTGGTTGGAGTGTGTAGAAGGCTGAAGGCGGCTAGCTGCGTTTGTGATGTGATGATGAGGTTCGTTTGATATGAGAATAAAAATAATATTGTGAGATGTGATGGATGAGAAGCGGTTTGGCTGACTGGCTTATGTTCCGAAGAGATCGCTGTGTGCATGAAGGCGAGTCACGTCACTCGCTACGCATATTAAGGTGGAGATATGGATGTTAAAAAGATGGATAAGTCTTTGACGCTACTCCCTTCTACATCCATCCACACACCAACAACGCTCAGACTCCTAGCTACTTCACCAAGCAACTCCGTGTCCGTAGCTTACCTAGCCTACTACTACTCCGTCCGAGTTTACGATTACGACACAACACACTAATACTGTCTCTTAGTAGACTCACATTTTTTAACAACTTGCCTTTTTACTGCATTTCCCATTGCTCCTCCACTATCCAAGTCTCTCCATTATTATGTCGCTCACATTTCTTCATTCCACAACCCACTACTTACGTTACTTACTTGCATATACTACAGACAGACGACGTCTTTTATTCATAGCCACTCTTAACTAACTACTCTTCTATCCCTATTTTACTATCAAAAGATAATGACAGACAACACCATCATGTCAGCAGGATTCTATCACAATCAACTCAAGCGTCCATCTATAAGTGAACAGGTATCTGCTACCGCCAATTAAATGTATCCTGTCAAATCTAACATTTAATTTCCCAGTGATGTGTTAGAGAATCTAGGGTCCCATCGTATACTACAGATAACAATTAAGAATCAACTGTCTATCATAGTAATTCTTAAGTGCCTATCAAGAAGGGACTTGATAGCAAAATGGCTAAATAGCAAAATCTTTGCAATTGCAATAATAGACATAATATTTGTTCATGAATTCTCTTAATATATATTCCTACTGCTTCTAAAGATTAGAATTTACTTAGATCGGGAAAAAAGTAATTATATTTATAATCTATACCTAAATACTTAGAAAACATAAGCAAATTTGCAAATTGTACTAATTTTAGTAAAAAATAGAAATAAACACAGTGTCCTTATAATTGATAATTGTAACTATTTATCATCCAAGTTTATCTTTCGAAGCACACAACGACAATTTGTTAACAGCTAATTGCAGCGTAGATTAGAGGATTAGAGTATTGCAATGGAAGATCTCATAATTACAGCATTTAAGATGAATCCAAGTAGAATGGAAGTCTAGAGAATTGAGTGTTCGTCTCATCGTCTCTCTTTTTCCATTGCAATGAAGCAGACTCTTGTGTTCTTCACCGACGGAACCAACGAACACAATAAACGAGCAATTTCCATTGACGTCTCCTAACAATACGCATTCTCATTTTTCGGCATCGATGATAATGGAAACATTATAATATGTATAATCTCCCATTCACTCGAGAAACAACAATAAGCTATCATTGTGCGAAAACCAAGTTGTTAACTGCAACTTGTACTAACTACTTATTGCCTCTTGCCTTCTTTCTTGCCACGACGCTACTGTAGTTGAAAGTTGCGTGGCAATTCATTGTTGCTACCTAAATAACGTCTATCTAACATTTATCTTATATCACAGATAGACAAGTTAGCAATAGAAGTAATATTTCATGTTAGAAGATTAACTGGCCACAAAACTGCACGTCCTTTATATATTTTCATGTATTCATACTACTTCATTTAATATTTTAATAGGCTTAAGTAGATATAATGTGAACTCGTTATAATATATCATCATGCAGTTATAGATATTATGTGTATACAGTTTGGCAATTGTAGCCAGAAGAAGTTATTTCATGTTGGAAGATATCTAAATAAAATGGTAAACAAAGAAGTAGTGCGACATAAATAATAAGATGAAAATTAAAATGAATTATGGTAGATTGTGATTGAAGGAACGTTTCTCGAACATTGTGTGTTGTAAATGAAAGAAGGAATTATGCACGATTTGGTAGCTGATAGTGCTGGGACGCTAAGATGGATGCAAGATGCAATGTAGTTGATAAAAATAATAATAATGATGGGAGAAAATAATGCCGTTAACGATAGAAACCTTGTGTATATCCGCTCTTTGATAGAAATAGTGGATACATGGACGGAGAGTTTTGTTTGTGTTTTGCGGAGGTGTTTCTATTGTTGCCTTTTGAATTTGAGTAGGGAAATGAGTAGAGACAAGAGCGAGAAGTCAAGACAGACGGCGACGACGACGACGGACGAGAGTGCTGCAGCTCTGACTATCGCAATTAAAATGAAATTCGAAGATCATGCGGATCTAATGAGAATGATATGAAAATGTTTTTCAGTTGAAATAAAGTAGAATTTCCATTATGATTGAAACTACCCCATCTTCCGCTCATGAATTATTATGATTATTTTTCTTATTAAGAAGCCCCAATTACTCAGGAACGCTAATATCCCTCTACTACTCTCCTACCTGAACAAATAAATTCATCTTATTTCGTTTTTGTCTCGATTTTTCTCTCAAGAGTCAACTTGAGACGAGACTCCTTCCCATACCCAACCCTGCCAACTGCCAACCCATAGGTACTTACAATATACTACTCTACTATTCTTCACATTGCTCGGAAATATTATACACTCAGATCACAAATTACATTACTGTGTCCTGACGACTACCGATCGGGCTAATAATATGACAAGACTTCTTATCTATTTAGTATATAGGCATATGGCTCCGAGAAGAAAATAAGAAATAAATCCCCATTGTGTATCAGCACTAACAGGACCAAGAAACTCGCAAACTTGTTGTGCTCCATATAAAAATAGGTGCCTGTATTTATTTGGGAGTTGAGAAATGCTGGCTGCTGTCTGTCCGTCTGATGACGATATGATATTTTGATGTGATGGGATGGCCTGCTGGCTGGGAAATTGCTCTAATCTCTATTTTATTCCTTTCGAAGGCTATTTTTTGTGATTCCTGTTTGTGGTGCTACTAAAATTATTAGTTTGACTATTACTGCTGTCTACGTGTGAACCATGTGTGAAGAAATAAGTAAGGAAATTGAGCCTATTAGAAATCCAATTCTGTATATAGCCATCGCGTGTATTTACATATAAGTGGAATAGATGAAGGGTGAGTGAGGGAGGATCGCTGAATGAACATCACCATTTAGACACTAGTAGCATACATTTTAAGATGTTACTTCTACTTTTATTTTTTATTATGCACCATTACGTTCCAAACCATAACAATGTGCCAACTAGCATTAGAACTAGAAGAAGTAGTCCTTGTAGTCGTAGTACCCGCATGTACTAAACTATAAACGCATCCTTCCTAAGTCTATTGAAACGTGTTCAGTTTTTTTTTGTTCGAACCGGTTTTTTCGCTATTAAATACCAAGGAAGGTAGGAAACACCGATATAGAAACTACCTACTGCCTACTAGTAACTCTTGCTTTGCATATGAGTAGCTACAAAGAAAATATAAACTTAAAAGATGGTAAATTACTGTTGAAACTCATATAAGGCTTACATTTGTGCTATAAAGCAACTCTTTGTGTATAGTTAGAACTTGGTGTCCTTATTTACTTACAATGTAATTAAAAATGGGAATAAAATAGTAAGTATATTAAAAAATAGCAATTTTCTTATTTATTACTTACACTATATATATCGTCACCTTATTAAAAGTGACAAAGATGACTATTAAATAAATTAAAAAATGTTTAGCAAAAGTGTTCATGTGCATTGTTTGTTAGTTAGTAGTAATTCTATAGAGCCTGCAATATTATAGTAATTTAATTAGCAAAACATAATAATAATTTTTCCCCATAATTTTATTTTTTTAATCCTAGTGCTACATCAACCATTAATTTAATCGCCTAATTTTCGAAATCTTTGTAAATACAATAGATGCTAGATATGTAAGTAACTCAAATTTTCTATTCATAATTAGTTCAATAACCACCTTTGCAGTACTTTATGTGTCCATTTGACTCTTTCAAACTTTCAAGGTGTGTATTTGTGTTGTTTATGTAACGGAGATTGTCAGATAGAAATATATTGTATTTACAAATAAAGATAGTTTTCAATTTTTTGCACGCAAAAATGTTTACTGCTACCACTACTTATCACTGACATGTCATCCAGTTCTTTTATGAGCCATAAATCAATTGAGTAGAAGTTGGCTGACGACAGGAAGATATGGGACAAAGTCTGTGTGCAACATTCGTGCAGCACAGCAAATGCTAACCTCTTTTTAACCTTAAAATCTCCTAGATAAGGCGGCAGGAAAGGAGGGATCTTACAGTTAACTTGGTTTTTTAATGCTCCTTGGCTTCATTCGGAGTTTTTATGCAGGCATCTTTCCCGGAACTGTTCCGGTAGTTGTCTTCGATAAATTATACGACAGACATTTTTCATTGGTCGCATTTACACTTTGCATGTAAAACACTTTAGCGGAATTTATCGTTCGGCAAATGTTCACCTCTACTAGCAAATGCAAGACCAGCAGTACCTAGTAGCTTTCTTTGTAGGGTGGTCTGCTTTTTCTACTTACTATTTATTATTCAGGAAGAAGTTAATATCTTTTCCTAGAAACATAATGCCAACATCTACCTTATGGTTCGGAAAGCAATAAAGATTCAAATGTTACGTAGGTGGTTGCTATAATTGCCTAGATAGAAATCTACTGAGAGCTTAATGAGTTTACTATACGCTTGTAACCTTAATGGCTTCTCATCAAATTAGTATTCTTGAAATATTTCTTAGCTCCTAATTGTGATAGGTAGTTGACTAGTAAAAGTACTAATGTGTCTATACTACCCCATTATTAGACTATACATGTTACTCGAGTATTATAGTATTTTCCTGTACATCGAAGCTTGTTCTTATTGAAAAGATATTAGGGGATGAAATATTTTTCGAATGTCCTCAGCTTCAGAGAGCAGTACCATAATTTTATTGTCTATTTTTTAAAGACGATGCTGTGGCATTCAACTGAATTTCAAAGAAGTAAATTCGCAAAAATTATTTGTAGAAACAATGCCTTGCTATACCTGTAAACAATACTTATTGTTAGTTCGTCATATCTGAACGGGATTATGATCGGGAAAATATAAATAAAATACTAATGATGTATTTTATTCCATAACCTGTATAGTGAAAAGTCACAAATATTTATCATCTCACTTTGTTTATGAAAATGACGGTCGGGAGGACATATGGGGGATAGCAATTAAGGTGTAGATTTAAGCATTACCAATTAGAAACATTAAAATGAAGCCAATAATGTTTTTTTTCATTTAAAAAATTGGACACTAGTGTCCTATAAATTTATTAAGTAGTTGACACGATGTGAATAGCTAGAATTCTATGACCAAAGATATATGAATTATTGGCTACCGCTGCACGAAGCTCGTCTGAAGTTGTTCAAATGCGGGCAAGAGATAAAATGTCATTATATTTCGGTGTAATAGTGCATGGATATTTGGGGAATGCCGTATAAAGTGCAAAGGATGTTTGAAAAGAAAAAATGTATTGCCTATATTTAGTTTCAAGTGATTTGCGTCTTTTTGTAGTTTCACATTCCCATGGTAGAACTGTGGGGCATGGAATGTATTTTTACGATGATCTGCTTGAAGTGACATGGAAAAACAGAACGTCAGAAGGAAGGAGAGCTGAAAGATCAAGTTGTTAAACGACTAAAACCAAATCTGTCGCTTCTATTTTCCATCGTAAAGTAACTCATGCTAAACGAAGCCATGGCAGGCAATTTGTAAGGAGCTACAGATCTTTTTGCAATGTCTACTCAACCTGATCATTTCTTTGCCGTCTCCAGCTCTCACAATCAGCTCCCCAACAAACAAAACTTCTCAACTTACATGTCACATGAGCAATCCTCAGACTATTCCACCTTTCTACTACGATACTGTACTTATACATACTTATAATATTATGTTTTATTATATGGATACTATGCTCACTATGCCAAGCTCAGTACACGTAAGTAACTGTGTAGGTCCACACACAAATTATTATTCTATTACAGTTCAACATACAAAGTCAAACTCTCAACTTTCGCAAGCCAATGGATCAATTTTAATTGCCCGTGTAATTTTAGCCCCAACTCCACTACGAAATAATTTTCTATGTAACAACTACTAAACCACGCTTTACTAACATTTGGAACACCCACAGATTCAAAGCACAAAAGTAAAGGATATTCATATCGCTAATGATTTGTGAGATATTAATAGGCCATTCCATCTTTTTATTACTTTGTACTTTGCAACCCAACTATTTGCATAGCTTCAAGAAATTAAACAATCAACATTTCCTCCGTTGCATTTTTTGTAATACTGTGAAATAAAATCCCACTCATAATGATTTGTTCCATATCAAATTAATAGAATCAGTTTTAAATCACGTTACAAAATCTACATTGCATAATAAGCATTTATTTAGCTTATTATTTAAGAGAGTTTTTACTTTTACTCGAGTTAAACTGTTAAATAACTTGATCATAATAATGCAGAGTGATGTAGGTATAGTTTTAGACTTGTTTAGGTTTGTACTCTTGAGACAGGTACAGTAGGTTTTAGTTTAGTTATTCTTGTTTTCTGTTCATAGTTGATAGAGGTTTTGAGAGTATCTTCTCAGATTGCTTAGAATTCACGGTTGCTTTGTGTGTAAAATAGTCTTTCATATGTCATCATGTCTTTCTTTGGCTGTGTTGTGTATGAAAGGAAGACCTTCCAATTGTAAAGCACAAGTAATCCTGAATCATCCTTTTGTTCACACAGTAGACCACACAGCAATTGATTGCTTCCCAGTCTCACTCGTCCCTACTACCAAATGAATAGCCAATTCCATGTAATTTACTTCACTCACTCAAGTGATGATACTCATATTATTATTATCAGAGCTATACTCACTTTACTACTGTCAGTACTGTCTCAATCTCTGGTTCTTCTGTCCCATCCTCCACTCACCGCATGATAACACTCCGCTATGCGCTATTATCTAGTTCACTCCATATAATAAACATCATATAATATATACTATTATGAAATGCATTTAAACCGCATTATATGACCTGCTATCAACAGATACAAATAAATAATAATAATCTTTTCCCCCGACAAAATTTTACTTTTTACTCAAACCTAATCGTTCGTGCACAAAGCATCAGCACATTTCCATTTCAATGAATACCTGTGCACTTTCTTTATTAAAAGATGCATTTTAAAAGAAAATTTACACAGAGTTTTGAGCTTCTACAAAGAAAAGATCTATATGCTACTTAAGAAGATACTTCATAAAGAAACGAACTTGCCTGTAACATGAAAAAATAGCAACAACAAAAAGACCACACCAAAAGTACAGCATAATTTAAGCCACTCAACTTCCAAAATTGTTACACAACATTGCACCCATTTAAAATATCATCCCCTCTACGGTGGGTTTTATCACCATCCTCCATATATTTTTTAATGTCAACAATTGCTAAACATTGTTTAAAAGGCAGCATAACAGAATATTAAGACATATTGTGTACTGTACTACACTTTTTATATTTTTTCACTTGTAAATAGACTGACAATTGTAAAAGTGCCACCGCATTTTTCAGGTAATTGAGTTCCAAGAATTTTGTTTGTAATTTCCAGAAAATTAAAAGTATTTAAGACGCGGAGGCAGAAAGTCATATTTCAATTAAAATCTCAAAATGTTGAAACGGAAAAAATGTGTATGAAATTCCTGAGAGGTTTTAAGTGGATATCCTTGTTTTTGAGTTAAAAATGTTAGAAATAACATAGCTACAGTACCTATGTAGAAATTAAGCTAACTAGGAAAATAGAAAAGTGGCACGATTCTGAGCTGAATCGGAAATTGTACTGAATTTAAATGAGGAACTTTATTCATGTTCCATTTCCTTTCATAAAAGGGAATTCCTAATCCTTTTCCTTTTTCCTGCAGCCTTAAATTTTGAATGGAATAATTAAAAAAGGAGTAGACTGCTTGCCGCTAGTCTAAAAACACGTGTCGGAAATAAGTGAAAAAGAAGAGGAAAGAAAGAGTGAATGAATATTATTCTCTGTTACTATTTAGGCTCCTTAGTGTAAAACAATATTCTCGGCTAATAATTCTAAAGGGTACAACAGGAATATGTAGTTGTGTCCCTGTAAAGCTCCATGTATGGCTATGCATAGAAGATGTAAAAGAATGATTTAAGTTTTGTAGTGTGGGTTAGACAGACAGGGTTAAGAGTTGAGGTTGAACTTGTACTTGAATACTGTAACATAGGTACCTTCAAATATTTCAGTTCCCTTCCCATTGACTAATTGTAATAATAATGTAAACTCTGTGTAAGTACAAAAGTCCTAACTGAAGAAATGACTGTAGCTTATAGCTGTGTAGGTAAAACAAGTAAAAGTTAAGTCAAAAGGGGAAAGAGGACGAATCTGGCTTACTTATTGTGTTGTGACTATTTGGATATGAGACTTAAGTGATGAAGTGGTTCGGTTCAGCTGCAATGGCTATACACATATTTGTTATAATAATATTCAACTACGGCACTAAAAGATCAACTCGACTTATTTATAGGGCTACTGACTGACTCAGGAATTGTAAAGTTGCTCTTTTAACTAATATGTTTGTATAACATTTAGAAGTAGCTACATGATTTAAGGACTTGTGTTGTGTTCGTGGTTACAATAAAAGAAAACTTAAAAGAGAGAGACGCATGTGTAGGCAAGATCAGATTTCCCCTTCCTACACATCCAAAATACTTATCCGCATCCATATTCATTCCCTTCTCCATTCTCCTCCATCCATCCACATTGCATTTCTCGTTTCCATATAATGGACAACCCTCTCTGCATAAGTCCTCACAAACAAAGACACAAATTTACTCCCTGAAAATCAAACGGTTGCCTTATATCAGTAATTATTCTACAAACAGACATAGCTACAGCAACAATAAAATTAACAGTCTCATAGTTTATATTGATATCTTCAGAAAACATGACATTTTCTGTTGCTTCTTTAGTTTCTTGTATTAGGTATAGTCACTGAAAAAAATGGAGCAGATTTTAAGACAATACATTAAGGATGCCCAGTAGATGGTCACATGTCCACATGTCCACATGCTGAGATACTAATAGGTTAACTGGAAGTCAAAAGTTATACTGAAACTCCCTTGCCCAAGTTGCCAAACAGCGGAGCAAAGTCATCCGACATCTGAACAATATGACTTACACTTCGCATAAAATTGACCTACACTTCAGTCAACGAACAATGACTCTAACTATAACATGTGCAACTTTGTGGTACGAATAGGTTAAATAGGAGTAGAGTTCCTTCCTATACTCGTTAAAAACACATGGGCAATGTTGTCTACATTCACCAACTTATATTATGTCTCTCCCCCGTCCTCCTGCTGGTCTTTTTCACACACAACATACCCACGAACTGCCCGCTAGAGGTCTGCCTAGGCATGGGTTGCCCATATGGGCGTGGGGGCATGGGCGCCAAATTACATACCCTTGGGCGCCAGTCCGTATAGTTTATTGAATTTTATGGTAATTTATGGACTACACGTATGTATTTTGTATATATTATATATATTATATGGTACCTATATGTTATATACCCTGTCAATATCCACTGTCTGTGAAGTTTATATTGTATATTACAACATCGTTTTTACAATAATAATTAATATTTTCTTATTAACTATACAACTTTCGAAAGGTAAATGTTGATTTTCTAGGCAAATGTGCAATGGGGGCTCCAAAATTTACCAATGGGCATGAGCGGTTATGGGCACGATATTTTGCGCCCAGGCAGACCTCTACTGCCCAAGAACGAGCATACCACATCTGTGCCCACTACATTCATAAAAATAAAACATAAAATGAGAGTATCGTGTGAGCATGTCGGGTGTTATGCATTTTGCGT
>JABASI010003764.1:0-15610 GCA_019776505.1 Tomocerus nigrus
TGTTTTGGTCGTGTAGTGGCAGTGTTGGATACTCTGTACAACACTCTGTGTAACGTGGTAGGGAAAGGGTTAAACCTCGGCCTCGGCTGTTTGGCACCTCGAAACTCGGCTCTTTGGAACCTCGGCCTCGGCTCTTTGGAACCTCGGCCTCGGCTCTTTGGAACCTCGGCCGAGGGAGATCTCGGCTCTTTGGAACCTCGGCCTCGGCTCTTTGGAGGCACCCATGAAACAATAAGCGTGAGTCAACAATATATAAAGAAAACAATTTATATGGACTATTCCAATTCAGCTAGCAGGGAGTAATAGTGCAAAGAGTGCAAACAGACGGCATCCGTATAAGTAAACACGGCAGTGGAAAGTGGAAAGTACTCACCGTACTGTACCACTATGACTAACACGATCTGCGGTGACCATAATTTCCTAATTCGATAAAGACACCACCGAGAAGGACTAAAATGTATTATGTAGATAAATAATAAATAAATAATTTCATATATAAAAATCTATGTAGCAGCGGTCTTTCTCCTATGCCTTTCTACCTTTAATCAACATTGGATTGAATACTACCAATCCTTTATCAACCAATTTTCAGAATCTAGATTTTTGGATTTTTTGTTAATAGTGAGTTAAAAATTAAAATGATAGAAAAGGAAAATAAATATTTGAGACCCTACATATGCGTATCATACAACACAGCTAAAAACGCGTCAATTTTTCGGAAAAATTGCAGTTTGTTTTAAACAATCGCCAATTTACTTATTGAAAAAGACTGCAGATTGTTCTAATAAAGGCTAGTTTTTGAAAAATCTGTCGAATTGATTTTTTTGACAGCTGGTATCGAAACCAGCTAGAAGTGTGTAGGTATGCGAATTTCGTTCCCATTATTAGTATTATTACTTTAGCTTATTATCTGAATTCGATTGACCAGTTGGTCTTTATTAACGGGACAAGAAGCCCGGTCTAGAGGGTACAAGGTCTACTGGCTACGCCGATTTTCTCTCTAAGGTGTCACCAGTTTTAAAGGACGACTTAATTCAAAATTTCATCGCTAGTCTCGTAGTCCCATTGTATTGTTTAGGCATTATTATTATTCATTCTTCTTAGACATAATATTTTATGAAGTTTTAATGTAAAGAGAGATTCGATTTACGATTTGAGTAAAATTACATGCAGCATACGCGCATCATCCATTTAGATACACATATGCTAGACAGGTATAATATTACAAATATTACACAAACACAACACAGCACAATTTATGTCGTATTAAACATTCATTTCTGATTTAAACATGCATTGGTTTGCTTTTGATATCTTCAATGGACGCAAAGGTAATAATAATAACAGGGTTTGCGCAATTGGTCTATATGTTGTAGTCCGTTCGCATCCATGACGCTCGTTTAAAATTTTAAAGAGGTTGTCTCCTGAATTTGGGACATCTGGTCCCTCTGATGTTTTGAGATGAGATTACAAAGTTAGATGTGACGATGTGAGCCTGCCTGACTGCTAAACTGAGAGTATGTTGCTAAATGCTTATCATTAGCAGATTTTTCTTCAGTCTTTTGAGTGCCGAGTGTGTTGATTTCTATTCAATGGTTTTAGAATCGTTGTCTCGGGGTACTGAAACAATAATGTTACAGTGTCTGACTCCTTTCACTTTATAGCCACATTGTTTTGCTTGCATTGAGACCAATGCCTTTCCCACTATGTCATCGTACCTTGCGTACCCAAACAGAATATTGTAGTACAGAAAGAATGAAAACACAACTCTGAATAGCGAGGTTCATTTTACGACTCTCTCTACTCATTATTATTTATATACTCCTTTACTTATCCTCTGCTCCTTAGCATTATTTTTATTTTCATGTTGTTTGTAAAAATTGACGCTTGATACACTGATCGGTTTCTAAACGTTAAGGAGGGGTCACACCTTTGCAGAAAAGAAGGAAAAATGTCAAAAATTAAAATTCTGTATTAGAAAAAAATTAGTGCTTTCTTGCGTCATTCTTACAAAATGTATTTCGAATTTTCTTTCATATTTATAGGAAGTTATGATATGACTGTAAGCTCCAAGCCAGATCTGTGTGTGTTTTCTCAAAATTATGGAATCAGGATTTTCTGAGTTGGTAGGTATTTGAACTACACGATCCACAACAGAACGCGAGGGAAGCTGCGCCATGCAATTCTTATGGGAAAATTTTAACATTCGTCACTGCTGTTGGAAGAAAATTGTATTTTTAGCGTGTACAGTATTTAGCAAGATTTACCTACAGAAAATTCCTCGTCCCATTTTCACATTTTTGAATAAAAAACAACGCCAATGATTTAAAGAACTACTGCTTACAACTACAAATAAGACTGAAATGAAAAAAAGAAACAAATTGCATCTCAAGACAGCCATACAGGATATGGAAATGTCGTAGCTTGTAAGAGGACACAACCCAGGCCCGGATTTTCCTGGCTGTATGAAAATCCTCCTGTTCTGATTTACATTTTTTTCTTCGAAATAGTACAATTACATCAAAGAGTAAAAATAATCTTTGAACATTGGTTTGTATCGCCCTTCATCGAATCAGACCCTTTTCTCACGATCAAATATAGCGGCCCCTTATTCGTTTTTATTTCGAAAAATCTTAAAACTAGACAACAATATAAAAGTACAGGCCACGATCTACATTGTACATTATGCAATGTATTACCCGCTAAAATGTTTACTCTGGTCCCAGGAATGATTTACAATCTCATTAATTGTTCTCATTACCATACAGGGAACAAAAAGGCTCTAGTTTCTTTTAGAAAAAGAACTTCATAAAACACATTTAAAAAAATCAGAATATCTTCTTTTAATAAACGCACTGCTTTTCTTAATGTTTGTTATTTACTATATATTTTCCTGCATGTAAAGTGAAAGGTAACGGGGAAAGCAATTAGCTGTCCTAACATATTTTACGAACGCATATCATATATGTATGTATATGTGTTCGTAAAACATGGCATAAAATTGAATTACCTCCTAGTAATCTCCGAAGTACATATACTAATATTTAAATCGTGTGCTTATTTATTTTTATAAGTCTTATTTATGTTTAAACGAATGTTATTGCTCGGTTCTATGAAAAAAAATACAAGGTAACCTTTGTCTTTCATTTTTGCATAAAGGCGAATTAATCAAAATTATACAAAGTTACTTTTTTCTTCCCTGCATTTGTATAGCGTAAGTTTTTTATGATTTTATAGCAATGAATGAAAAAGAGAAGCATGTTCCATAAATATAATTGAATATGAAGATGAAGTGATCATTAGGCACTACGATGCTAGCTAAGTAATGCATGGTAGTGGTAGGTATCTGTAGTTGTATACTAGTTGAGCGAGTCCTGCCTCCCTCTTTTATTGTGGCTTTTCATCAACAGAGCCAGGTTTTTTGCTGGTGCGAGTGTGTTGCTGGGGACAGGAGGTTGGAGCTGTGTGACAATGTGTGCTGTTCTGTTGTGTGGGAACAGATCTTGAGTTGACTCACATGAAGAAAGGGGAGATGATGTGTCGAAGAGATTTCCTGTCTCTTTTTGCGACTACAGATGCACGACAAGGAGAAGAAGAAAGAGATAAACATTGGAGATAGGATGGAAAGGAGAGCACATCTGCTTTTCTGTCACAGAGCTCCTCCGTCTCATTTGCACAGGAGGCAGCGAGAAGTCGGGAAACACAGAGTCAGTTCATTCTAGCCACTCAACCAGAAGCCAATATTTTCCTCTTCCGCTTCTCCGTCCGTCTGAGAATCCGGCACTCCTGCCTGCCTCCCTGCCTCCCTTCCACAGACTGTCAAATCGACGTCCACCAACTGCGACACCGACACTGACACCGACACCTTCGTCGGTTCAGTTCAGTTCAGCTCTCAGCACATGCAGCGGGCTAGCATCGCCTGAGCTGCCCAGTTCTTCTCTAAACATCTAAGTTATCAACATACATTTTCCCCCGATTGAGTGACCAGTCCGTTCTGGAGTAATTCCCGTGGCTCAGTTCGCACGTTGTTTGTCTGGGATTTGTCCATCATGTCTCCTTCCAGTGCAGTGACCTCAGGTGCTCGGAAATAAGGACGAGATTTATTCGTCGTCATGTCCAGTAATTAATTAGTTGACAGTTAAGAGTGACCGTTCTTCATGACTGTGAGAGGGATGGGATGGAAATTGTGGGGGCGGGCAGGGCCGCCAATGGGCGGGAGTGGTTACCTGCTCTCCGCCTCTCTTCTTTTATCGTTCATGTCTTTTGTGGCGCCTGTTGAGCCCCAGCAGTTGCGCTACAACAAACAATTGTCCAAGGACGTCACTTCCCTTCTCGACAGTCTACTCAAGGAGGACAAATATGACAAGAGATTTAGGCCCAACTTCGGAGGTGAGAGCTCAGCTTCTTCTCTTTTCATTTTCACCTACAGTCACATGCATCCCCTCCCTGACCATTACGTAATTAAATTATCATCGCCGCTTATGTTGTAGCTGCCTTCTATTCTATTTCACTAGTCGCGTATTTACAATCTCCCTCCCAACTTTTCATTCATTCATTTCATTTTCACTGTTGTTCAAACTCGAAACGGCTCTTGGACATCGCCATGACCGCCGAGCTATGCTCCTACTACTCTAGACACCAAGGCCGCAGAGTAGGGGGTACCCTCCTCTTACGACTTAGGCGAAGAGTAAGTAAGTACTAGTAAGAAGGAATCAAGAAATTCCTTTTTAAAACCCCAAAATTTTTCCACACCGAGGGAATTAGAACTAAACTGTTGAAGCTCAACCCCACTTCACCCTGAATTTCTTTTCTCGCCCAGACAGAGACGATTAACATTGAGTAATCCAATAGTATATGATAAAATTACCCAAATCATTTAAGAAAGGATTAAAAAAGGAGATTCTTAGCAACTCTGAAAATTTTTAACATCTCATTTTTGAAATTACTAAGGGTAAATATGTATTTGAAACCATCTTGCTGGGGTTCTTGCAGATATTAAAAATAATTTCTATGATTTTGGGGCAAAATTGAAAAAAATAAGGATATTATTTTCTGCGGACTACGAAATAAATCGTACTATATTTATCTGAAATTAATTTGACCACACCCTTTGCAGTTTGCCAAGAATAGGATTTTGCGGGGAATGCCAACTTGTTGATAGCAGCAATTCGCAATAAATCGAATTCATTTTATGCTATTTGCTAAAGTCTCGCTCCGTGATGTTTAGCTAAATTCCAGGATAGACATCAATTTGTGGTTGCGAATTCTTTTGAAATTCGAAGAGAAAATTCTGTTGGAAGAAAAGCCCGTCATTCAGGACAGGACTTTATAATTTAGTAAATGTACAAGGGGATTAGGCATAATATTTAATATGTTTATTGCTAGACTAGGTGTGAATGTACGGCAAGATTGGCGGTGGAGTTGAGTTTTGGAGTTGGAGGAGTAGTAGAGTAGTAGGATAGTTTAAGTGCATGTTTATTTATCGAAGGAGTTGATGTATGTGAAACTTGAAAGGGAAAGTAAAAGATGTGATGTCTGTGAGAATTCTTATCGAGGAAATTAGTCAGTTTGGCATGATTGCCGATTGCCATGCAGTGTAACTAGTTAGTGCAACTTCACTTCGGCACTAGATAGGTGTTTACTTACGGAGTGACTCTCATTCCTCACTTCCTTCCTTGCCGTACATGTACATGTACACTGTAAGAAATAGGAGGTAGCATGAGCTATGTACCTACCTACGTTTAAGTAGTTACACGTATATTCATGTCGTTGGATTCAAGTCGTATTATTGCTGCCCTATTGCCAATAATGCCACAGATACGGAGATTAGAGCAGACTCTCCTGCCGTGGATTCGCACATGATAATAATGCGTGACAAAAATAGAACTACTCATTCTCCTGCAAAGTATGCCAACAAAACACTAAACACCACAATCCAATCTTATCAAGCCATCTCACTCTTGTGAGACTTGTAACGACTTCTAACGCATTTGCAAGTATTCTTCGGTATGCGAAATTTGTCTATGCAGGCAACGGGGAAACAGGAGCGGAGTCTGTGGTGCGACATAAGGAAATAGTTCCAAAGCCACGTAAAACGGAAATTCATATCCCCTCAGAAATCTTTGTCATACGCAGACATTTCGTCAGAGCGGAGTTTTATTTGAATGTGAGTAAATGGATGCAATAATATGACGCCGCAGATTAGATTTAGGGGAAGTTTTGCGGGGTGTTTTCGCTACAGATGTACAGTGTGGTGGAAAGAAGAGTGCATGCGTCTATACGCGACTAATGGATGAAGAGGATTTGGAGGTTGATAAAGAAACGGTCTCTATTAGCTTGTGAAGGGAATTTCTTTGGTGGCTGAAACGATATCATTTGAACAAGAGTTGCAGTAGTAAATTTTATTGTCCTACAGGAAAATTAGTAGTTGATATAAAGGAAGTTGTATTTAGATAAAGGCTCGTTCATTGTAAACAAAGTTTAGACGTGAGCTGTGTGTCTGGCACGGAGTCAACAACTCCAGTTGAAATGGTGCTTGAACTGAGTGCAGGATATCCTCGGCTCTAAATTTCCACATGTGCATCTGTATCGAATGTGGATCAGTTATTTCTCAGAGCTGAGCGAGGAATTAATTTGGCTGCGTCTATGTAGCACGGAAATAATATTGGCGGCGGGAGCGGGAGGAGGCTCGCACGTTGCGAGAAGATGTGGGCGAGAGAGAGAGAGAGAGAGAGAGAGAGAGAGAGACTCGGGTCGGGAGTGTAGCTATGGTGATGGCTTTATGGAATGGGAGGCTGGGAGGGATGGCTGCCATGCATGCACAGCAAGTGTGGTGCAAAAATCTCTTTTTGCACTTTTACACTCTCGATGTCACGATGACAGATTTACGTCATTTTTAATGGGATGTTTGTTTCCGCCTCGCTACGTTTCACCAGTGACAGTGCTTTTGTTGCCATTTCTCAGGTCCGCCCGTCACCGTCGAAGTCAACATGTACATCAAGAGCTTGGGACCTGTCTCGGAGACCGATGAGGTGAGTCCTACTCTAAATCTACTCGCTTGACATCTGATTAGTAGTCAGCACTAATCTAATCTTAAGCCATTGTCGATCCGGCCCGCCGCCTCCCCTCCTCATTCCTTTCTTGCGCTGCTTTCACACCCGCCGACTCACCTGTCCGTGTCCACCACCGCCAACGCATTCTATTCCCACGCTTCTCTACCCTTATACTCACCCTAAATAATTAATTTACATTAGCGAGGAGTTGACGGATGAATGCCATTGTAGGCTAACGACTGACATTAATGATTCGTATAAGATATAAGTCTCTCATTTCCTCTTGTATAGAACGATGAGCTTTTCTAAGGATGTTACTAACCGCATACGTAAAAATCAAAATATTTTATGATCTCCAAATATTTTTGTCGCAGGTATATTCTTTGGATTGTTATTTCCGCCAAATGTGGTACGACAACAGACTCAAATTCAACAGCAGTGATCTGAAGGAATTTTCTCTCAATTGGCTTTTCCTTGAGAAAGTGTGGAAGCCGGACACTTATTTTGTCAATGGGAAAAAGTCCTATCTTCACAGCATCACGGTTCCTAATAAATTCTTGCGCCTTCGCCAGGATGGCTTCATGACCTATTCCATGAGGTGCGTGTACGCAGTTTACATTATTTAATCAACTCTATTTAAGCCTACCTATCTACTAATTCTACCTTAGATGGCCAAAAACACTTTTATGCATACATACGCAGTCGAAATAGACAGTCATAAGATAATATAGCATTTTCATTATCGTTATCCACTTCCAGGTAAAATTGAATCTTTCAAATACATTCAACAATAAGGAATTTTATTTAAAGACATGAACGTAACCTGATGTTTTTCACGCAATGTGACATAGCATATACAGGGTTATCCATATTAGTTTGAACACGGTCTCTAGCTCCAAAACGGAGACTGCTACCAAAATGAGATGACCACCATTCGAAAGAGGACAAAATTTGTAACAAAAACAGGCTTTTAAGTCTTTTCTATTATCTACACTTTGTTTTAATGGGAAGGTTAAAAATAAATACAGTTAAAAGGTAAAATTTACTGACGTTTTCAGGGAAAACCGACTCCACCACTATAAATTCCTCCCAAAACATTTATTCCCTTGCTTTTCAGCCCTTTTTTCATGATCATTTTAAGATTGGCTTTGCTTCAGAAGATCTGATTCTGTCTATTTACTGTTCCATTAAGATTGAACTTACGTCTTAGGACCAAACGATGTTTTCAACCAGTTCTCCTTAAGTACCATCGATTAAATCCTTCCATTTTTGGCAAAAACGAACACGCAGTTGATAATCTTTCATGGAAAAAGGACTGAAAAGCAAAGGAATAAATGTTTGGACAGGAATTTATAGTGGTGGATTTATTGGTCCCAACATTTTCCCTGAAATCGTTGTCAGTAAATTTTACCTTATGACTGCAATTATTTTTATTCTCCGTATTAAAAGAAAGCCTCAGAGAATAAAAAAGACTTGAAAGACTGTTTTTGCTGCAAATTTGGTCCTCTTTCGAATGGTGGTCATCTCATTTTGGTAGCAGCCTCCGTTTTGGAGCTATAGAGCCTAGATCGTGTTCAAACTAATATGGATAACCCTGCTGTATATAATGTGTTAAATGTTGGACAAATGCTGTCAATAGTGCAGAGAGTTTGGGAAAGGCTTAGCGGATTTTACAATAGACCTTTCTTATGCACGCTGCCTATAGTTAGTGCAAAGTGGGTCTGGGACCATGGAGTTTCCATACTGTTTCCAAATACGGAGGTTTTAAAACCTCACTAGTCCCCAGAGATGTTTAAGAAATCGAATAGGGAAGCCGAGGGCAAATTATGGGGAATTAATTTCAAACAACTGAGACATAAATGGTTTTGTCCATATAGCATGTACCCACAAAATAAATTATATAACTTTGCAGCTTGTTGACAATCTTTTGGAAAACGTCCACAACTCGCCCTCGGGACAGGAAAGGCCTACGTTTTAAAAAATGTTTCAACTTTCTGGCTCACGGGCATTGAGAAAAACTATTTCTGCGTATCACTGAGGTACCCTTAAGGAGGGTTTCATTTTCGAAAGAGCCAGACTCTAGGAAAACTTCTTAATGTACAATAATGAACTAATGAAGTCTACAATGTCGAAATCTACTCATAATATTTTTCGAAGGCTTTAGGAACAAAATTTAAAAAAACTTAAATTCTGTATTACAAAAAAGCAGTTTTTTGGAGTTGGGATAATGAATAGAAAAACTGTATTTTGATTTTTATCGTATATTTAGAGGAAGAAACTTGTGACTATTAGCTCCTGAAGCCCTAGACATTTTGATTTTTCAAAATGTAAGTATTTTGCGATTTTATATTTGAATAACATGACCAGGCCATGCGTCATGCTATTCTTAAGGGAAAATTTTTAATTTTTTGTTGCACAATATATACTCCATCTCAAACCTACCAGCTCTCCTTAACAAGCAATCAAACTCTTGATTAACGCCACGTGATTGATGGGTCGATCCTCTTCCCACAATGAAGTTTTCTGCTCACTCCCTAAACTCCACAGAACAGATAACTTTTGGGTAATAGAAGGGTAAGTCCCTACGTGAGAACAGAAAGCCAATAGAAAAACCCGCTAACCAACACGTGCCTGCACACAAGTTAGGCAGGGACTTTCCCTTCTATCAGCCAACGGCCACAGCTATACTTTTTCGATGCCTAAACTCAGGTCTCTGAATTTCCTATCCATTTGATTTGCGGAATAAATTCAGATACAAAGACCCGACCGACCCGTTTCAATCGTAGGTACTGACACATTCAGCCGGGAAGTAACATTGCCGATTGGCACAATCGTCTAAAAAATGACCCGAGATACGATAGAGCACCTGCACGTGCTCTAAATGTAACTAGTTACCATAGAGCATCTCATTATTTTATGTTAGGTTAGGTTAGGTTAGACAAGGTTAAAATAATGAGGTGCTCTGTGGTAACCGGTTACATTAGAGCACGTGCAGGTGCTCTATCGTAACTTAGATCTAAAAATGATCTATTTGTCCCCAACTCCAAATATTGCTGCATAGTGCATAAGTGGCTTTGCAATGATGTTTCTATGTAGTAATAACCATTGTCCTATCCTGTCGAATTAACCGTAAGATAATTAAAATGCTATAATTCGCAATGAAATTATTACATACCTAGGTAGCTTAAATCTGTTCAATAATAATTTTTTCATAAATTCTCTACAGTAGAGCTTTAGAAACAAAACCGTGACTCTAAAGTTTTGAGTTCACAAACTCCTGACCGGATTGATGGTATAATTGGATCGAACTTGATTGACACCCAAAGTTTCAGTCTGTAATGTCATATTTCTTTGTTTCTTTTTTTGTAGACTGACTATCAAGGCCTCCTGCCCTATGCACTTGAGGAAATTTCCGCTGGACTCTCAGTCCTGTCCCCTGGACATTGGCAGTTGTGAGTGTTCCTCAATTTCTTCCCATATTTCATTTCAATTAAATATAATGATGGGTACATGTGTTTTCATGTTTAATGTACAATGGGATGAATACGTATGATTAAGTAGAAATACAAGTCTAACTTATTATGTTCACGACTTTGTTAGATGGTTACAGTGACAATGATGTGAAATACGCCTGGGCAAAATCAAGTAAAAGTCCTGTGGGGCGTGAAGAAGGGGTCAATTTGGCCCAGTACGACTTAGTGGATATCAAAACTACCGAAGAAATTCGGTTGTCTAATCGACGAGGTACGTCTCCTTCTTTCTAATGTCATCTGTAAGGCTTTGAAACACTGAATCAAGGTGCCTAGGACGACTCCTCTTGTTTATAAGTGCTCTTGTCTTTTTTTGGCGTAAAAGATTAAGCGCCCAAAGTTTTGGAGCTGGAAAGTTGTTGTTGGTATATCTGAGAAGCTGGAAAGTGTTTCCACAATTTTCCGCCCGAATATTTTAAATTTTGATCAAATTAAAAAATGACAGCAAAATTAAATCTTGCTATATCTCACAATCAAAGACAAAAATAAAAATGTCAAATAATCGGGTGGACAATTGTGGAAAAACGTTCCAGCTTCTCAGGTATACCAACAACGACTTTCTAGCTCCAAAACTCTGGGGGCTGAATCTTATACGCAAAAAAAGATAAGAGCAATAATAATAGCTAGAAGAGTCGCCCTGGGCCCCCTTGATTCGGAGCCTTAATGGTTGATTCGATTTCGAGTAATTCGTCCCCGATAGTTCGGGACGCTGACAGGGATTTTCCCAATAAACAGAAAAATCAACAACTTTCCTTTTTGTGCTAAATATTAGGTCAAATCAATTGCAATTGCAGGTAAAGGGAATTCAATATTGCCATCGATGTTTGATATGCTAACTGGCATTTAAAGATTTTTGCCGGTCAGCCATCAATTGTAGCCGGCTAAATTGGTCAGTGGCCAAAAACAGTGTAAATAATTTTGGCTAGCAGCAAAATAGATTTCAGCCGGGTAATAGACCATTTTCTCGCCACTACCATTTTAGCCACTGGCCAGTGGATAGCCAAACACTGATTGCTATCGCTACGTCACCCTGGGAAAGTTGGTGTCTTTCACTGGAAAACTGGTCATTATTATTGCTGTTAAAACCACTTCTATGTTATCTTTTTGAATGGGACTCAGTCTTTGGGTAGACTTGTTGGAAATAGCCAGTTTTCCATAGCAAGATGTCCCCTTTTTTCCGGGGGCAATTTGTAGTACCTTGATGCAATTTAAGAACCCTCAAAAATGAAAACTAAACTGAATTTTCTAGAATTTAGAATTAGTAAAGGTCTGCCTGGTTACTAGCTGCAATCCAAATAGGTAAATAAGTAAGCAGTTTAATTTAAAAATTATTTCTAGATAACTTCTCGGTGGTATCCGTCCAGTTTCACTTGAAGCGACACACAGGCTACTTTATGTTGCAAGTCTACGTCCCGTGTACCCTTATCGTCAGTTGCTCTTGGGTCAGCTTCTGGATTGATCCTCAGGCAGTTCCTGCACGCGTCACTCTAGGTTCGTCTTTGAAAACTGAAAATATTTTTATGACTGACGACTGACAAAAAACTGTGGTCATTTTACCTTATTAACACATTTACTCCTTTTGAAGAACTTACTTTAGGACGCAAAGATATTTTGGGTACATATAGGTCCCCATCCGCATATAAATAAAATAAAATGTCATGAATATTATTACAAAATGCAATTGGACCTCCCAAGTTTTGGTTTAACGTCAATTTTGCTTGTCGTTAGAAAAGGAAGTTTGCATGTTGGGGAGATAAGTTGGTAGACACAGCGTATACTAGCTACAAAGCAAGCAATGGCTGCAATGAATGATGCAGAAATGAAATTATGTAGTAGTGACAGAATCTCTGCCATCAAATTGGCAAAATATTTATGAACAAAGAGACTAAGGCCATTAGAGTGATTAGAGTAGTAATTGATTATTTCCTCAAATTGTCAAAAGATATCTTGTTTCTGATCACTGTAATTGCTGGTGATGGAAGAGGCGGAGTCGAGGATCGGAACAGGCCGTGGTGTGTACCCAAAGAAAAGGAATTGCATGGCTGAATGTGAGTTAGTAGCTTGAGCAGCGTGGCTAATCGCCTATCTGTCTGTATTATGGAATCACAGAGAGAGAAACAAATAAAATATTGAGCGGAGAGTGTTTCGAGTCGTTTAACACTTTCTTACGAATTGCGATTTAATAAGAGACTAAGCGTTTGAAGAGGAGATGAGACGATAGATCGTCTCGACAAAGCCATTTGGCGTCTCCTCCCAGTCAACTCAGCTCAAGCTACGAAATGCCACACACAACGCACGCACGGCTCTCACTGACTGACTGTCAAGTGTCACGCATTGAATCCCGAATTATCTCTTCTCTCCACAGTAGATCTCATTTTCAGACGACCATCCAACTCTACTTGGCATTGGCACTAGCTAACTAAACTCCACTCTGCTATTCCACAGACAGAACAGAACAAATTACGACTTGTTCTTGTTCATTCACCTATCTATATAGCTACAATTATCACAATCCGGCTTATACCTCACCAGTCCCACCCCATCACTATTACTTATTTCCTTGCCACAAAATATTTTCCAACATGATACAACACTCTTATCCAAACATAATGTCTTCACAGTCCACTGTCCTAAAATGTAACTTGGACGTTGGCTACATTCACAAGGCACGAATATAAAAATGAATTCTACGCCTGGCTCATGTCAGTGCTGTCTTCATTCAAATGAAATTGTCTTATTTAAGAAGAACACCAACAATTGATATCGCATAAATAATAATCAATCGTTATCCAAAATATACCTGCCCTCTAATTGCAGTTCAAAAATATTTAAGTCTGTTTACTGACAAATGAGAAGGCCAATAATTAACGGAATGCATGCCGAATGTTGTAAAAACAAGCTTCTATAGTCACCAATGAAAAAAATTCCACCTCCCCCCTTATATGCCCGTAATGGTTCTAGTACTTTAGAACTTAAAACATAACTGACGACAGTATTTTGCATTAAGGCATTGCATAATATCCCCCATTTCATTGGTTGGGACTTGGGACGTTTCGGGGACGGCCAGAACGCTAGCGATTACTACTATGGAAAGTTCATTAAAACCCTTTTACACTCAATTTTTCTTGCATAATAAATATCAGTGACATGGTGATCGTCCCCCATGCATTTCATTTGCTTGGTGACCGTCCCCTATGCTTTTGATGTGTTTAATGGCCGTCCCCCATCTTTTACATTACACTCATTTTACCTATGGGGTACGGTAGTTTATTTTGAGAATATTTTGGAATTTTGGTTAAATTTTCCGTATTTTTATTGAAAATTAAATTGTCTACTTTTAATGATTAATGAGACATAAAGTTTGGGATAGCATACCAACATGTCGGCTAAGCTATTTCAAGCTTTCTGGCCGTCCCCCAGTCCTAACCAAAGAGAGGCATTATGCAATTCTTCAATAGGTCATTATTTCCCGCTTTCGTCATTAGTAGTATAGTAGCGTTATATTTTGATCGTATATTTGTTCCAAACTTTTTTCAAACGAGAATTAGTCAAAGGTTTTCCCATTCTTGAGCTATGTGTATCCACAGTCACAGTATCGTGTATCACTTAATCAGAGTAAAAAATTATTCTTCCTATAACGAGTTAGGTGCATGAACTACAGAAGGAAAAGTGATGACATATTTGTTAATCAGATTGTGAAGTTTTATGTTCGAATAATTTTATTCTTTAATTATGATATTTTTCAGGTGTGACAACGGTTTTGTCGATGACAACATTGGGTTTTGGGGGTCGCTCTCAAATGCCCCGGACATCGTATGCAACAGCTCTGGATTGGTTCGTCATTCTTTGTTTTGCCTTTGTCTTCGCATCTATGATCGAATACGCTGCAATCAATTTCATGGATAAGATGTCCAAGGATATGATCACTAAAGCTAAAACCAAGAAAAAAGTAAGCTGCTGTTTATTTTATATCCACTATCCACCTGTTAAATGCACACTCCGGCCCGGCACAGCTCATTCCAAACTATTGTGAAGTAAATAAGTAGATAGATGTAGGCACAGTAAGTACTAAGTACTTAGAGGTATCAGGAAAACAGCCGGCACATCGCAGTTTCTATCAGACATATCTACACCCGAACAGACTTGCACCTTTCTGGTCCGGTGGACAGAGAAGGCTGATGTTGGTACGATATTTTCGGAAGGACTGGTCCGGTCCGGTCCGATCAATGTAAGTTCCAAATGGGTATAAGAAATTACATTTTATACATGACTGCTATAACTAGATTATAATATTGTCAGTGTCGTCATGATACTTATTTCAGTCATCAAGCAAGACTCAAGACACCACCGATAAAAGCAGACACATCTCATCAACTCATATTCCACTAACTCATCCCTTCTATCCTACATAATCCCTTATGTCATATTATATTATCACCATTTCATTATCAGTATAAGTACTGAATAGAATGGCATGGTCAATAATGAAGGAGACGGATAGTTTGCAGAGAATATTATGCTAAATAGGGTAGGCTAGGATTTAGATAGGTTAGGTTGAAATAATTAGATGCTCTATGGTAACCGGTTGATCCATCCCAGATTCACATTTTATATATCGTCACCCTACATGTCAATTCATTGCTATTCAAAATTTCGGATTCCCTCTATTCATTTAAATCCAAGTTTCCTCCTTCGCTCAATTCATTTCTATCCAAATCTTCTAATTCTCTCAATTCATTTCTATCCAAATTTTCTTATTCCCTCAGTTCATTTCTATCCAAATCTTCTGATTCCCTCAGTTCATTTCCATCCTTCTCATTTGCTCAATTCATTGCTATAAAAATCTCTTCATTTTCCAAATTAATTTCTATTCCATCATAGTAATTAAAGATTTAGCAGTAAAGTGCATTGAACAATTAACACTTCCTAGTCTGAGCTGTGTTACAATTGTAACACACGTCGTTTTCCTTAAATATTATGGCTCCAGTGGGCCACACAACATTGTGGGTTCTGGTACCTGTCAGAAAT
>JABASI010003765.1:0-15602 GCA_019776505.1 Tomocerus nigrus
TTAAAAATCCCAGTTGCCTAGAAAAATATGGGTAGATTTCAAAAATGTAAACGCCATCATTGTGGACTAAGCCGTTCTCCTCAAATCGCGTTTTCCAAAAGGTGGAACCCCCCCTTAAGAGACATCTCCCTTAGCCCACGCCTCGAACATTAACTAAGCATAATTCCCGTGTGTTACGGCATGGCAGATTGCTGCTGAGTTGCACAGTGGCAGTCAGTGTCGTACGGTTGGTTGGGGCTAGCGAAGGAGCTAGGAGGCGAGAGGACAGATGACAAGACATTTTGTAATTGTAGACTCATGAGTTCTGGAATTTATTGGCTTTTTGAAAAATGGAACAAACATTTTGGCTAGCAAAAATAAAAGCAATGAAAATTAGCAATTACAAATTTTACCCGCGTGAAAGCAAAGATGTAGGAATGCGACTCTATTTCTCTGTATTTTATGTTTACTCCGTATTTATGGGAGGATCTGCCACTCTATTTTTATTTGAAAAAGCTAGAAACTTTGGTACCAATATTATTTATAAAACGACTTAATAAAAGCATGACATGCAAAAAATAAAAACAAAATACAAAACAGAGGGAGAAAGAGAAGAGATTTGTGGCAAAATTTTGATTATTTCGACTATCTCATACTCATGGCTGTATGTGGCGGCGAAGGGGCGAGGGAGTAATCATATTAGCAACATATCATGCTATATAGAATGCATTTATATTTATATCACATAATATTAATCGTGAGGATTTTACCTATGTTAATTATCTAAATAATACCAATAATATCTAAATAATATGTTGTCAATGAAAACTAAGTAAAAGTTTGGTACTCTTAAAAGCCTCATGCATCGCAAAGAACAAATGCCTTTCCTAGCATAATGCCTACCTTACTTTTATTTTTACAATTCACACAGCATAAACGACTATAGTGCTACAATTAAACCCAAGTGTATTATATCAAATGAAATAATAATAATATATTGAATTACTTTATCATCACTTTACGATTGGATCAAGCTACTTGATATCTGTTGTATCTATGACGTGACTTAGGATTTCGACTTAAGTATCGGTACCTTTGCATTCCTATACCATTGTTCTTTTAAAGTTTTTAATATTTGCTTATTTAGAGTGTGCCTCAGGTAAACAGATACTTAACAGTAGCTACCTACTCGCAAGCACTCGTCGTTTTCCTCCTTTCAACATTAAAAATGGGACATACAATTAAATTATGATATATTTTAGAAGTAACCCAAATAAAATGCGCCAATAATTCGTCCGTTAGAAATACACACCCAGTTGTCCATAGTCCGCCTATTTACTCCGCGGAATAAATGAATGCCCCAAGTTCATTTTTTCTCTATAAAACTGGACAGCTCTGAACACTCCTCGATCACTTCACTCTCATCTGCTTTCCAGTCTCTCGGAGTTGATAGCTGTCGAACCTAATAATATAATTATCATTTTGAGCCTCCTTTCTTCACCGCCATTTTAAATCTAAATTGTTCTCCTCACTTGAATCGCCTATAACCTTACAATTGTAATCCGAATGAAGCATGGCTCTTCTTTTACTCTTCTTTTTACGGGATACTACTAAGCCTCTCTGCAAATGTGGTATTGTCATGGTGATTGGCGATGGGCATAAGCGCCATAACCCATGCAATATCCAAACATTTTGAATTCCAGAAGAATTCCAAATTTCGCAACTGTAATCATTGTAGAAATACTTTGAATCCATGTTAACTTTAAAATTAAAAATATTTTTGGAAGTTAAGGTATGTTAGGTTATGTTTGAAATAAGTATATAATTTAGTGTTTTATTTTTCGAATTAAATTATTTTATTCAAAATAGAATTTCACAAATAAAGCCCACACAAAATACACGTTTAAATTATGTAAGTACAGGGTTTGTGTTATTGGGGAGTAGGTACATAAAATATTACATTAAATATTTTTGGAAAGCAAAGCCATGAAAGGGTTTTTCATAGCGTTGGCGATATTTTTAGTTGAACTCATATGTGTTCATAGCAAAAGTTCTGAGTCAAAAAGAAGGAATCGAGAATTGATATACGTAGAAAGTTTGCAAACAATTATTTCAGCATTTTCTGATAGTTTAATTATAATAATAGTAATGGACGATTGCATGCTATTCATTACGAATGAAAACATTGTGAATCCTCTGAAGATTTTGACCGTTGAAAATGCAATCACTGCAGAAGCTGATTACAGTCCTACGAAATGGCAATTTCAAAAACAATTGATCTTCTTTTCTCTGAACAGTTACGAAACCAACTATCAATTTTGTTTGACACCAAGAATCAGGGAGATTTGTATCAATAGTGTTCTCTCCGTGTATTTTACTTCAAATAATATTTTTCCACGTAAAGTATTCGCCAACAGTGGTTTTCATTTGGTGATTTTGTTAGGAGAGTCTAAAACAATATCCTTTTTAAAAAATGAGCAAAGAAATCTGGAAGTTGTCTCGCTGCAATTACAATGTTATTATTGCATGTCAACTTGCAGGTTATTGGATGATGAAAGACACATAATATGGGAAGGTGGAAATAACTTCAGTGATTTCAACAAACCTTTGAAAATATTTGCTAAGGGGCTACAAAAACAAATTCGCAGCAGAGTTTATATTTTCATTAAATGTTACCAAAAGTTTTTCAAGAAAAACAATTCTTTGGATTTCATTGAAAATTTTGAAAATTCATTTTCATCAAACGAAACGTATTCTGCTAATTGGATTTCCCCATTTAAACCTCTGGCTAGCCAAAATATAAATATAGATTTGGTAATAGTAATAAAGTTTTTGCTTTTAGATGAATCACCAAAGCCACAAAATTTGGAGGGATTGATTTCACTTGAAGCGTTGCATGGTTCTCCCGTAATTGACATTACTACAAGCACTGCTATTACAATAAATGAATTCCGGTCTGTGACTGTGATAGGGACTGACAGTTGGAATTTCGTCACCTGTGGCTTACAAAATGCAAGAAGTCCATGGAAGTTTTTACTGGTGCCATTTGACACGTTTTTCTGGTTGTTGTTACTATTGGCGAACATTTATCTGGCAGCGATTTTTGTGACCTTCAACGTAGACTTCAAATTCAATATTGATTCCATTGTTATTTGTGTGAAATGCTTTATTGAAAAGACACTATTATTTTTTGGGATTTTATTGGAACAGGGTGTAAATATTATAGGCAGCAAAAGAAGTGGAGTATGCATAACACTTGGAGTTTGGATTTTAATTGGAGTTGTAATTAGCAATGGATATAAAGGTATAATTGTTGGTGAAATTTTATTGCCCACTAAACTAGAAACGACATATAAATCGTTCACGGATTTACATGAATGCATTTTAGTCGACGCCAGCAGTAGAATTCGAGATCAATTTCGCTATTTAGAAAAAGATTTGCTATCTTCTTATTGTTCAATAAGTGATTTTGAATTTTGTAGGCACCGACAGTGGTTTTCAAACGAGAAATCAGAATGCCTTAATTCTGTGAATTGTTCCAACACGTACCTAATAAATTCCAAGTTCAGTCATGACCAACGTATAGAATTCATCACTTCTTTTCGGTTGTTTAGGGGAGAAGTCAAAGAGTGGGCTGTACACTGTGTTACGAAAATGGCTGATGTGAACCGCCATAGTCGAGTCAGGGACCTTCCATCGAAGTTTCTGGTTTTTGCACCCTTATTTTCTTGTGGGGATTTTGAAAAACTAAAATTTTATCAAAGAATTCTGAAAGTTGTACAACGCTGTGACAATCGTGCACATGTTGATTACAAAAGCAAATTAGATCTATACCAGGACTTAATATTTGACCCAAATAAATTTGTTCGGGGAGACGATGAGCTCTTTCCCAACAGAAAAATAATATCAATGACAGGAATGGCTTTTGTCATTGGAAAAATTTACTTTCAAATAAAAATGAATCGACTCATGAGTTCCGGAATATACTGGCCTTTTGAAAAGTGGATTAACCAATTTTGGCTAGCAGAACTAAAAGAAGAAATGAGAGTTAACAATTTTATATTTTATTCCCACGAAAGTGGTGCCATTGGGATGCAATTTTACTTCTCTTTGTTTTATGTTTACATGGTATTTATTGCAGGAGGTATTACTGTATTTTTATGTGAAATAGCTTTAAGAAACATTCGTACCATAATGTGTACACCGTCTTTATAAATAAAGCATGAAAGAAATAAACAAAAAATATTAAAACTCATTAAAACTCATTTTAAACGCGGTATTTACAATTTCACTTTCACTTTGGTTTCTACCTAACTACACTTTCAATTTCTGTTTTTTTAATTGAAATAGAACTCGTTAACTAAGGTGACGATAGCCATGGGAATTAGATTTTCGATTTAACTAGGTGTACAACCTTATTGTCTTCATCCTGCGGCCAATGCTAAATGTGTCTTAACAATACATTACCCGCACTCCAAATAACCATGACTTTTCTTAAAACTTTTAACCAAATCGCCCTAAGTCAATCCGTTCTTGCAATCGTATCTTAATGTGGAGAGATCGTATATGCACAAGGGGCTATCGTGTAAGAGGTTTATACGGCAGAGAGGTGAGTCAGGATCAACAATTATCCTAAGGATCCTTTAAATAAAGAAGAAATTGTACTGGAAGACATACAAACACTATCAGAAGACTTTCTGCTATGTCAGTACCCAGATACGATATCTCCATTTGCACATACGATTTCTCCATACCCCCATATACAAAATCATATATTCGAGTTCTCCGGATACCATCTTCAGTAGGCACTCGTCTGGAGGGCCAGAAGGGGCCGATATATCCGAAATAAACTTTGGTAAACTTACAAATGATGTCCAAAGTGTTGCCACCATAAATTCTTTGCTTTTTTGGGGAAATATCTCGTAATGACCTTCGTTGCCCAAATTTGTTAAATGTCAGCCCCTTCTGACCCTCCAGGATAGTACATTGTATATCTACATTTTAGGGGCTTATATGTTCCGATCGAAACAAATATTACTGAGTTATACGGGAAATGACGGAGTAGGAAAACGCATGCAATGGAAGTGCTAAAACGCACCTTGACAGTGACGTAGGTATGTAGTATTTCTGGGAGTGAAGCTTGTGGTATGAATAGCATTTGAAAACTGTACAGAAGTTATGGAAATTAAATGACACTCAACACCTTTGAGTTGTAATATTTAATATTTATAGTCGATGTTAAAAAGTGTCATTAACAAAAGTTCTAAAAATGAAATTAATTATTAATAAAGAATTAGTATACACAAAAATGTACATAGCGTAACAATTGCTTCAGCTTGCCCTCTGTTATACTTGCACATCTTTTATGTGCTACACAAATTAAGCTATTTACTCGTACCTCTCCTAGTATCTACCTATGCACTTGCTTTCTTTGTCTCTTTCATAATTACATTTATGTATTTGTAATACACATAAGCACCACAGGATTTCCATAAGTTGGGTGAAATATCGGTACCTACCTAAGTAAGTATATCGACACAGTTATACTTTTATCATTTTTAAATTACTTTAGAGTGTTTTTAGGATAAGTATGCCTTAGCTATAAGTGGATACTTCAGTTAACTACCTACAAGGCAGGAAAAAGGTTGCCTTTTTAAAAGTAAAAAAGGCAAAAGGCCATCTTTTTGCATTTTATACATTTTTTGCAGTGACTTCCCCCACCTGGGATACTTAATGGCCATTTACCTTTCACCCAAAGTACAAATAAAATTAAGTTCGTTTTTGTATTTTGACAATAATTGCCCATATTAAAAGTTTGTGGTTTCTCGATGCTTAAACTGTATTAATTCCATTTTTAGTAGTATCCTTGCAATTGAAGTTTGCCCCAAAGAGGCAAAAAGGTAAGCAAAACGGGAAAAAAGCTGCCTATTCGATGCCCTGCAAACTAGTCGCAAGCTCTCGTTCTTTTCCCACTGTGTACATTGTGAGATTGTGACCTACATTTAGATTACGATATAATTTAACACAAACAAGTGTTGTATTCTATTCTTTCTTTTCATTTAGGTATACAGGTCACAAGCAGTCGTCCATTGTCCACCCATTTCCTCCGCGGAATCAATGAATGCACCTACTCCCATTTCTCTCTATAAAACCGGGCAGGCTCGAATCCTGGATCCGTTCTCTCTTTTCAATCTCTATTTTCTTTGCAGTCCAAAGCTGTTCAACCGAATATGACCACTTTTAGACTATTTTCATAACTCATATTTAATCGAAATTGTACTGACCATTTAAGTCACATAATATCATAAGTTTAGAATCGGAGCTAAAACTTAGTATTATAATTTATTACTCTTTACCTTTTTTTACCGTAGCCATAACGATAAGTGGTTTATTTTTAGATAATATTTCACGGATTTTTTGCAAGATAATGTTTGAAAGAAGTATAAAATTCAAAGTGTTCTATTTTCTGAATTGGATTCTGCTATTCTAAAAGGAATTTCACAAATAAAATACACACTAAATACAATTGCAAATAATGTACAGTGTTATCAGTTGAAGAAACAAGGGCTGGCTTGTGTAATCATTAGTTAATCAGTGAGTAAAATATTAAAATATTTTCTGTAAAGCAAACAACGGCTACAAAGTTATGAAAGGATTTTTCATAACCTTGGCAATATTTTTAGTAGAATTCGAATGTGTTCATAGCAAAAGTTCTGAGTCACTAACAAGAAATCGAGAATTACTATACGTAGACAGTATGCAAACAATTATTTCCGCATTTCCTGATAGTTCAATTGTAATAATAGTAATCGACGATTGCATGCTATTCATTACGAATGAAAACTTTGTGAATCCTCTAATGATATTGAATGCTGAAACTGCAGACACTGCAGATGCAGAATACAGTCCCATCAAATGGCAATTTCAGAAACAATTGATCTTTTTCTCTCGGAACAGTTACAAAACTTATTCTAAGTTTTGTTCGGAGCCAAGAATCAGGAAAATTTGTGTCAACAACGTTCTCTCCGTATATTTCTCTGCAAATACTATTTTGCCACATCAATTATTCGAAATCAATGGGTTTCATTTAGTGATTTTGTTGGAAGAGTCCAAAAAAGTGAAGTTAAAAAATCAGTTGAGAACGCTGGAAGTTGTATCAGTAAGTTTGCAATGTATTTCTTGCATTTCAACGTGCAGGGGAGGTGATGAGAGAGCCATAATATGGGAAATTGGAAATATCCCCAGCGACTTTGAAAGCACTCTGAAAATATTTGCTAAGACGCTACAACAACAGATTCATAGCAGACTTCATCTTTTTATTAAATGCTACCAGAAATTTGTCAAGAAAAATAATTCTTTGGATTTCATTGGAAATTTCGAAAATTCATTTTCGTCAAACGAAACGTATTCTGCTAATTGGATTTCCCCCTATAAACCTCTGGGTTACCAAAATATAAGCATAGACCTGGTAATAAAGTTTTTGCTTTTAGATGGATCCCCTAAGCCCTACAATGTGGAAGAGAAGGTATCATTTGAAGTGTTGTATGGTACACCCTTAATTGACATTACTACAAGTTCTGAAATGCAAAGAAATGAGTATGGATTTGTGATAGGGACAGATAGTTGGAATTTTGTCACCTGTGCTTTTAAAATTGTTCAAAATCCATGGGAATTATTACTGTTGCCATATGACTGGATTTTCTGGCTGTTGCTATTATTGACGAATATTTATCTGGCCACAATTTTTGTGGCCTTCAAAGCAAACTTCAAGCGAAAGGTTTCCTTTTTAAAATGTTTTTTTGAAAAGGCTTTAGTGTTTTCGGCAATTTTATTGGAACAGGGTGTAAAAACCACTTGTGGTACAAGGAGTGGGAAATTGTTCCTGTTCGTAATAATTGGCGTTTGGATTTTAATTGGCATTGTAATAAGCAATGGATATAAAGGTGTCATTATTGGTGAAATTTTAATGCCCACTAAACTAGACAGCAAATACAAATCGTTCAGAGATATGAATGGATGTATTTTAATCGACGCCAGTCATAGACTCCGAGAAGAACTTTACGAACTTCATTTTGAAAAACATTTAGAGGCTTCTCCATGTCAGATAAGTGATTTTGAATTTTGTAGGCACCCACAATGGTCGTCGAAGGAGAAATCAAAATGCTTCAGTTGGGTTAATTGTTCCGACACACACATACCAGATTCTTATTTCAAGGATGACCAACGTATAGAATTCATTACTCCTTTTCGGTTGTTTAGGGGAGAAGTCATAGAGTGGTTTATACACTGTTTTACGATAATGTCGGAAGGGAACCGCCATAGTCGAGTCAGGGATCTTCCTTCAAAGTTTCTGATTTTTGCATATTCAAATGCTTGCGATGATATTGATAAGCTACCATTTTATCAAAGAATTGTAAAAGTTTTACAACGGTGCGATAATCGTGTACACGTAGATTATAAAAGCAAGTTAGATCTATACCAGGACTTATTATTGGACCCCAATAAATTTATTCGAGGAGACGATGAACTTTTTCCAAACAGAAAAATAGTATCTTTCTTTGGAATGCATTTTTTTGTTGGAAAATATTACTTTCAAACAAAAATGAATCGCATCATGAGTTCTGGGATTTATTGGCTTTTTGAAAAATGGACAAACCAGTTTTGGTTAGCAGAACTAAAAGAAGAAATGAAAATTAACAATTACACATTTTATTCCCATGAAAGCAGTGTCATAGGGATGCAATTCTATTTCTCTGTGTTTTATGTTTACACTGTATTGATGGCGGGAGCTACCACTTTATTTTTATTTGAAATAGCTGTAAGAAACATTCGTGTCACTACTATGTGCAAAACGACCTTATAAAACCATGACAAATAAACAAAATATTAAAAGAAATTGAAATGCGCTATTTACATTTGGTCTCTTTTACTAAGTATGGATGCGTAATTGTGTACGGTAAAGGGACGGGATGAAATTACACATAAAATATCAGCATAAAAATATTTTTATTTACATAGAAAAAGTTTTCTGCTCAAGTTTGAATTTGTAAAATTAGAAAGAGATATGTCAACCAAATCGTTTAGCAATCAGGGCTGTTCAAGTATACGCCAATTTTGTTCTTGATTCTTTGTTGAACCATTCTGATTGCAATTTCTGCATTTTCGTTCGCCCAAGGGAGGGATACGTCACTTGTGTGCTCGCCATCTACATGCATTTATTTTAAATTAAATTATATTATGGGAATATTTTGACACCTTAGATGGCAATTCTCATAAGTCCAATTTACTCAAATTCTCCTAAATCCAAAACTTTGGGCAGATTTAGATTTATGAAAATTGTTAAAATGGACAGATTGGGATTTAAAAGACCATCTAAGACATCGATTTGTATAAATAGTGTAGAGATGAATTACATTCATGAAAAACTAAATAAGTATTTCATAATTTACTTTGAATGAGGTAAACGGAATTTTTGTCATTTGTTTCACTCTTTTTAGTGATGCTTCTCGTTGACCAAGGGTCCCAACTTCCGTTCACCAAAATAGTACACGATCCATTTTTTATCGTTTCGATTGGATATCGTTTCTTCGTAGCTGCAACGTTGTCACGGATCGTTTGCTCATCAAAACTAACATAATAGAAAAAACACAGTAAGCCTGATTTATCATCATTCTCATCAAACAGAATAAAAAGGAAATAAAAGCTCTCCTATAACTTCAGCTAATGGTTTAGAGATTTAAATTCAATTCATGTAAAAATATAAATCCACTCTCCAAATTAGCAACTACTTTTCTGCACACAATAATTGCAGAATGGACATAGAACAACTTATCGTTGGTTCTGATCACTCAGTCCTTTCCGCCACAAATTGTATAACATTAGCTAAAAAAAGCTTTGGGGTATGGATGGGTAAAGATACCCTAATAGTTTTTTTCTAGTTCTAAGGTTATCTCGATTTCCCATAATTTCCCTTATTCCCCGGGTGTCCAACAAAGTTGAATGGGAAATGTAAATATTCGATACTTTGGCTACTGGATATGCCTTTTTTTGTTATTCCCATGCTTTCGCTTTATCACATAACGCTAAATTCTTCCATACTTAGCTATTCACGCATATTTGGTAATAGTAGGTACGAAAAAGGGCAAAAATGGACAAAACATTAATTTTAAATCACGCAAAGCGAAAATTATTTACAAAGATTTTTGATTATTTTCTTGGAAGTTCTTTAAAAAATGGATGGACATTTTAAACTTGATCTTATGAGGAACCACAATTAATTGGGGGTGAAGTTTATTTTAAAGTATGGCCAATTAAACCTTTCAATTTTAGATTTTCTTAGAAAAGGAAAAAAATCGAAGTAAACTAGCTCACTGAACGCCATAATAATTGACATGTCTGACATGCAAAGCGTATAATTAATCATTTGATGAAGTAACATTAGTACCATTAGGTTACAATAATACAAAAATGAAAAAAAAACCATACCCAGCTGTAGGAAAGTACAATTTGCAATTATTGACAAAGGTTAGTCGCCCCCATTTGGTGCCCAACATTCCGAGTACGGGATCAGCAACTTGGAGGTTGCCAATTTCCTTGCAAATCTGCCACTGGTAAGACATGTAGTCTAAGTTTGCTAATTGTCGCTTTCTTCGATTACCACAAGGAATTGTATTTTTACTTTGACTGATAAACTTTCCATAAAGCTTTATAATATCCTTGCCGTTTTGGGCCATCAGAATGTCACATAATTTCCCCTTTTCCAGGACGTCGGTAGCAGGGAAGCTTGTTATCCAAGTACCGATAGCTTTTACGGACATGAAATTATCCTTCTCGATAGCCCAGTCCAATCCGTAGCAAATACTGTTAATGGCAATTAAAAATTTAAATGTGCGCATTTTATTTAATCCATAACAAAAAACTTAACAAATCAGAATTAAATATCCGTGATTTATTATTGTCCAAAAAAAAAATTACCTGAGCAAAATGATCATCATAGTCTTTTAGAAAAATTAAGCTCAAAATCTGATTAAATGCTAACTATAATTTTTTAATATGAAACACGCTGTAGTCACAGTTTACTTCCAATTTACGCAGCTTTGTTACCATACCACCGGTAAAAATGGCATAAATGCAAATAATGCTAAAAATGCACTTTAGTGGTAATTGTTATTGACCCCTTTTTAATCCACGGTAATGACGACCAAAAAGGACGGCAAATATCAAAAACTTAATCTCATCTTAAAATGATAGTACTTTTCTCATGCAAAAATGTATGCAGAATTGCACGATTTTGAAATATTTAAAAAATAAAATCATTGTCACTTTTTTCTTTCAACTTTTTTCAAATTTGCCATTTTTTTGCTATTTCGCCTGCCGTAAAGAAACGATTAGTTGAGAGAAAGGAGGTATAATATCTGAGCACTATGGACAATAATATTACTATAATTAAAACTGATATTGAACTGTGTATGCTGATACTGACTTGGTGGTTGTATTGAGATTTTTTAAAGTGACGTTTGAAAGTTGGGGATCACATCCTGTCCCGTAAACGATACCCTCCATACAAGTGTAGATGGATTTAAGCCTGTTAAAACAAGGCAGGTTGTTTTGCTGGATAACTTCTGATACTTTTCCAACGTACTCTGGACAATAGAATGAAGAAAATAGGAAATTAATTAGAATTGAGTTTTAAATTACATAAATATTTATGCCGTACCTGGAATTTCGAAATCGAATTTGAGTGGAGCAGAAGATGGGACGGCCACATTAACCAATTTTGGGTAGAGCGCTCTAAACCAAGCAGTCAAAAATCCTGAATAGGAGCCACCAAACGCAACAACCTTTGCATCCTATAAAAAACCCAATTTATTTAATAATTCTATATACGCAAAGTGCTGGATTCGAAAACGAAAAACCAGGAAGGTTTTTTTAATACTGCCACATTTCAAACTGTCAAAAAATGTAAATAATAGTACAGAATACAATTGGAAGAATATTTCAATCATAATAATAATTTTAATTTTAATACTACAAATAATAATTTACTATAAAATTGTGGTCAATAATGAGGATATGTCCTTACCTTCAATTTCTTATGTTTGTTTTTGAACCAGGTAAGAATTTGAGCATAGTCTTGTAAAGCTTGCTTACTTGTGAGTAGTTTCAAGCCTTCGGGCGATTGGTCACTGTAAAATTATCAGTAATTAATATTTTTCTTCTGTGTTTGCAATCAATAATCTATCTACAAATATTTCTGGTAGGTAGTTATCTTGCACCTCATGGTAACAAATGCAAATTTAAGACTTACTCAGTGATCAAGAGCGCATGTACGAAGTCATTTTACTACTGGGAGCACGAAAACATTCCTAACGGGTGTATTAGTAACGTAGTACATATTATTATTATTATTATTATTTGTGTCCGGGCAGCCTGTAGTAAAGGAGAACAGCTGATTGAAACAATACTTTAGGCAGGATGCATATTTCTCCATAGTCTGGGGCAACCGATTTTGAAAATTAATATTTCGTAAATTTAAGGACCGACGGCAGGGTTGGCATTAATTTCACTTTTGAACGATTTTGTCGTGAAATGTGAAATAATTGAAATAATTGAAATAAATTAGTCGACATGCTATTTATTTCAAGCCACAGGTGAAATAAATGGAAATAAATTGAAATAAATTAAATTAATTTCAATAATTTCAATTTATTTCGCTTGAAAAGTGAAATAAATGCCATGTATCCTATTCATTTCAATTATTTTACTTTTCACTAAAAGTGGGATTGAAATATTTCGCGAAATATTTCAATAATTTCGCCTATTAATTTCTCGCGGCAACCCTGGCCGAGGGCAAGTCGTAGGGGATTTTTTTAGCATTTCAAACGACAGAGAAATGCAAGCTTTTGCCCAATCCAAACTTCATGTATTTGCTGATACTCCACAAAAAAACAATTTGACGCTTGTGGACGCTCTTTTGGGAAAACCCTATAATTCGTCATTAGGACAGGAATTGCCTACTCATAAATATTTCTATGTCGTAGCTCCCCTCGAAGCTTAATAAAAAGGATTTCGGCCTATCACTGAGGTAGCCTTAATTAAGATTACTTTTTATATACAGTTTAATATTAAGTACATTTTTGCTCCTGGGAAACTCTGTCCGTAGAAGCGATGCTCCACAGCGATGGTGGCTGCGTTGTATTGTTTTGCATAATCATTCCAGGCCCCACCACTTGCATAATAAAAGGCATCTGTTTCTCCCCCAAGAAGGATGAAAAGGGGACCTCCTGGTTTGTAATACTTCATTGAAGCATAGTACCGCTGTGTGCAAAATAATAATTAATAAAGTAAATACAAACTGGATTTCATATTATTATCAACATCACTTATAGGAAATCAAGCCTGGACAATATACACTCGGGTTTTACTCTTTTTTCCTTCAACAATAAACAAATATTTTAAGACAATTACCCACTAAAGTTAGAAACCAAATTCCTTATACCAATACTGCAAATTAAAATTTCATTTCATGTAAAAGACAATTCTAAAATTCTAAATAAGTAGAAACATGAAATACCCGTCCATATGAAACGTTTTTGGGCCGGTCCCACCGAGGCGTGACTTATTGTTAAAGTATATAATTTTTTTCATTTTGTATTTGCAAGATATTTTTGTTCACAGTCTTGTAAGGTACATATTAATATACTTTAGGAAACAAATATAAGTAGCAACTGAATATCAAATTGATGCTCAGAGGTCAGCTAGCGGTGGGTAGTGGTTAGATGGCTAGGGGGCAAAAGTGGCTGGGCGGGCAAATTGTTAGGTGGCTAGTGGGCAAAAGGGGCAAAAGTCGAAAATGGGGCTTAATGATACACTAAATGGCAGGCGGCATTTTTTAAAATTACGTGTACTTTTGCCCCTTTTGTCCGGGTGGGTGGCTAAATGTCCTTTTAGCCGGCTAAAACTGAACTCTGTTGATGGTACGTATGTATATGAAATGAAACTTGGGCACGCTCAATGGTGTAAAATTCAAAAAGGTGTGGAGTTTCGCAAAAGTAATCCTACAACATTTAATTTTGTAGTTCAGACATTCATATTCATTTTAGACATGAAAAGAAAATACGTTTAACCTAAAAAGTGATTCAACAAGATGTAAAAATCATTCAATGTATGTCATTATTTTATTTTACCCACAAAATAATTTAATAAATTTAATAATTTTTATCGAAGATTGTACAAAAAAATATATTGCATCTGCTTTGAAATATAATTTAGTAGCCTCATTTTATTTGTTTTGATTTGATTTGCATAAAAAATATTTACAATTTTCGGAAATCATCAACATATTATTTCAATTTCCATTTTTGAGAAAAGTTTTTTTGTTTAGGGTTGTGATGTATTTATAAACTTTTAAAAAAATCTGCAGTACCTGTGTAAACTGGTTGCTCGCTTGGCTACAATCCGAGTCGTGGTCTAAACACTGCTCAGTGTAATTTTCGATTTCGTCTTCCATTGAGCTTGGAGCGGAATCGGCATTGTAATCATCAGAACTTATTGCTCCTGTTTGTCTTTTATTTCCATAGAGTTGATGCCATTGTCTCCTCTCACTAGTCCGTGGGCGAGCTGGACTGGCCAGAACACTCGGAGACACAAACAATAATAAAAAACCAAGTCTTACGAACAATTCATTCATTCTGCTGCTGTCTAAGTAAGTAAACTTACAATAAGAGTAAAACGACCACTGGAACTGGTTTTATACAAGTTGTGTGTACCTGTGGTTACTGGTTTTGTGTAATTTGAAGCATTTTAGATGTGGGCCTGGGAAATTCTATTGGGATGTAAACACAAGTTTTGCATGATCCCTGTTCCACTGCCCCAGCTCCACAATCAACTTTTGCTGGGTCAAAGCGTCCCAACACTAACATTGGCAGAAAACAAAAAAATTCCACTCCTTAATATACCCGTAACCATATAGTCACACACTCTTAGTATTATAGCAATTATTCAGTGTTACGTATTTAAGAGGCCCTAAAAACTATGTAAACCATCTTCTGCATGCGGAAATTCTTCGTTCTTTATGGAAACATCCCTATACTAGCAATAATCCACATATTTAATTACATTACATAATAATACTCCAACTCATAGGTATCTACTTTGGTGGAATGTTAAACAGTGTAGTTCCAACAACGATTTACCATACGACTGGCAAAAACGGTATAAAGGTATTTAATGGTAAAATGCAATTTAGTGGCGGAAAATAATATGTAAATCAGCTACTATTTAACACATTGTAATTATGAACAACGTCAAAAAAGAAGACAAAATAAACAATTTTTTGAATTGTTCTATAATAAATATTGGTAACCTAAATTCGGTCAACAATGTATCCAAAGAATTAAATTACAAAATTTGGAAATTATTAGCCTCGGATTGACTGGATTTATATTAACCCTTAACCCCTTCTAAATTTGTCGTTCTTAAATTACCCAAAAAAAGAAGTTGAAAATAAAATCAAACTTTTAATCTCATTTAATTGTAAGTACCAGATGTGTGACAACTGTGACAAGAAACTGTTTTATGAGAAAATGATTTCTTGAAAAGACACTCACAGTATCCCTAATTTT
>JABASI010003766.1:0-15601 GCA_019776505.1 Tomocerus nigrus
CCACCTTTTTATATATAAATAATAATAAGTGACTGTATTATTTGTAATGAAACCTGTACTCTCTACTCGAGAGACGGAAAGGAGGAGTGAATGGATGATTATAGGATCTTGTCCAGTTGACACTTGACACACTGTGCCTGGATGGGTATCCAGGCACAGTGTGTCAAGTGTCGTGTCGTCGATCCTGCGAGGTGGAGAGAGTGTCGATGCCCGTCCCCAGTATTCCCCGAATTATACAATTAATATTATGAAATATGATATCCGAATCCTGACCCGGATCTCGGATACAAATAATATATAATCGGACTAATGAATGTAAGGACAAATAGAGAGACTTTATTTAGTATATTACTCTTGGGCTGCAGTCTACCGAATGTTCTCATGATATGAGTTGTGTGTGTGTATAGGAGTGGATGAATGAGTGAGTGAGGTTCACATGATTGAACCCAGCCGCTAGAAGATGTTAGCATTATTTTCCGGCCTCCCCATTTGTTGTTTCTTCCCTACTCTCGCCGCCAATTCTCTGTCTCACTTCCCCCACAGTATGAACCAACTCATTAACTTAAAAAACCGAAATAAATTTCATATCACGTTACTTCAATGCAGAATATCCGGATGACGGCCAGTATAGTCGAAGGCGATATAATTCGATGACATCAATCCCAAAATATATTTTTACATGCAAACGAAGCAAAGAATGCAATTTCAACTGTGACAAAGCACAATTCACATGATTTTTTAAAGTTTTCTTCAGTATTCAAGCCATCAGATGCTTTTACAGATAGCGACTCATTTCCTTCTTGGAAAGGACCACATAATAATTATAAATATTTAATGAAAGGATAGAAACAACGGATTGGTACCGTCTTCAACAACATTAATCTTTTGACATTTATTCCCAATTTCAAAAATGTACATTTACCTTTACCATCATAATATGCTTTGCGTTTAAAGAAAAGAATTTATTTAGTAATGTATAGCGTCAGATTATTTTAACAGTAACTAATGACAATTCCCTCCAGATAGTTTTATTGTTCGTCCTTAAGTAAATTTCTTCACACGTAATGTAAATAGAGGCGCCCTAGATTACAGTCACTTTTAAGCAAGCTTTCCATTCTTGTTTGTTATGCATTTTCTGTCAATGTGAAGCATTGAATCAATTTCATTGAATATAGAGCGGTTAGCTTAGCAGTTCATCTTAGAGCTAATTAGTCTTGTAAATAAGTTATTAGGTTACGTACTATTAATTTGGAAGTACGGCAGAGTTATTTAAGTTACGTCAAAAGCCTATCAGCAAAGGTAAGTAATTGTAATTATTTTCATTTCGGTGCTTTTTTATACTTACAGTGATTTTGTTTTTGGTCTTTCATGTAATTCAGGCATTTCTAATGTATACCAGTATACCTAAGTTACGTTATTAGACTTACTGTACTGTACATAGGCATAAGGGTGTCCTGGTAAGATTATTAGCAATTGAAATTAAGTACTGTGTGTCGCTAGTGTAATTTGAAAATCCACACCTATCTGTAATTAGGTTTAGTCTGCTATGCATCGACATCTAAAATCTCTTTATAGAATAAATTCTTCCATGAGTGGTAATACAGGTGACAAGAAATCATATTTTTCCACTTTGGCCACACAATCTTACATTAATAGCCTAACTTGAAAAGATATGCTCTTCATCTCCTGAAGCTACGACTATAAATATTCGGAAGAAACTCTAATTACATATGCATGCAATAGTTGTTCCCTTTACACGCAGCAAATTCACTTTTAGAAAATAAAATGCTTATTAACAGCACAAGAAACATAAAAACGAATAGCAGTCACGTCAAGTAATCATTGGCTTTAGATTTATAATGATTTAATTAAGTACTTCTAAATCACTATACCCATAATAAATCATCACCCATAATTATGACTCATTAAACCAAATAACTTTGGCTGTTATAAATTAGGATATAGACATTAAAAAGGTTTTTTAAAAAGTTCTATATAATGGAAATGTATACCTATCGTAGTAAATATACTCGTTAGAGAAATTGCAAGAAATGTTATAAATTGAGAATTTTATCGTTTTTAATTAGTTTGAGAAAATAGACAAAAAAGGTAAGTGCACGACAATAGCTTACGTTATGTTGAATGACAACATAATTAATTATCTTGCTTTTTTACTACCTACGCCTGAACTCATTTCCATTTTTTTAAGTAGGAGTATTAAATGGCACCCTTTGGGAAATTAGAGCATGAGATAGGTCACTCTCATGCGTAGTTAAAATACCTAGCAGTATTAGTTCTGGTATTGCGATTGCCTGAACGGAGGCTTGTAGAACAGCAAAGAGAAAGTTCAAGAAAAAAAGGCCTAGAGAAAGTTTGTAGAAATCGATAGTTTTCCTTTCATTGACTCCCTTCATCGCTGTTACTATCCTACACCTGCTCTTGAACAATAACAAGTTACTGTATACATCCATATAAGAGTCTTTATGATTTATTGTTAGTAATAATATGTAGGCGTGAAAATGAGCACAGATTTCAGATCTCCCCAATTCATACAACTAGTAAGTAGTACCTATAGAAGCAACTGGGTACTATGGGTTGGTCTTTATAAACTTTCCTGAAATTAGAGACGCAATTCTCCAAAATAAGTCAAATGTCAAAATGTGTGCAATAAGCAGAATCAAGTTAAACAATTGTTGTAAAATTTCCAAATTCAATCAGTACAGTAATAAACTTGCGTCAATAATTTTTATAGATATAAAAATAGGAGTAAAAAGACTGACTATCGTCATTCTCGTATCTTCTGCTCTTTTAATCCACCAATTAGGATTCACTCACTTCCCTTATCTGCTATGACCAAAATGTTATTCGAGGAACTGCTTAGATAAGTGCCTAGGTACTTATTTATAATTTATTCATAGACATTAATTCACAGTAATCACAATCCCGTCGTCTGAAGGAACAACTTGAAAATTATAAACTCTAGAGATGTTTCACAATAAAGAAGGTAGTACGACTTTATATCTCGCCCGATGTTTTCTCTCAGTGACAATATCTTTCTCTTTGCAAGTTAGCTCTCGTTCCATGTTGCAACTTTACAAAGCAGCATAGCAGGTGTGGGTGAGAGCATTGATATTTTAATTTACACTTGTACTTTGGGACCAACTAGCGATTGGTGGAAAAATTCGTTTGATATCTATTACTGTGATGTAGTATTACATAAGTAAGTGGTAGACTACCACTTTTATACGATTTGTAATTAACCGACTTTCTTTCACCGACCAAAGTTTCAGCTAATAAAGAGCCGGTAGTCCCTATTCCCACAAATAAAATATACTCAGTTATAAAAAATAATGTAAAATATTACAGAATGGAGATGGAATTTATATTTGTAATGGGTACGAAGTACAAACAGCGAACACCATACTATGTATACTGCAGTAATAATAAGAATACCTACCATACAAACTGTCGCTGGGAGAGAACGTCGGACGATATTTAAGTCGTAGATTCGCCTCAGGAATGTACGTATATACTGCCCACACAAATACATACATTACACTTTACAATTACACTCCTAATATTTGATAACTAAATCATTCCGAAACATAAAAATAACAATTACGTATTGACCGGTAGACTAAATTGTGTTGAATACAATTTATGGAGATGATAAGGAAAATTGTATTTTTTCAATAGTTATTATGATTTTGTAATTTTAAGGTTCTTTTCAATTGAGCGACAATCATTGTTAATGTATTCTCCAGGAACAGTAATATTTGGTTGTATCATTGACAAGGCTTTCCCAGTTAGGAATAAATATGTTTCAAAAATTACACAAAAATTACTCGAAAAGTCAGAATTTTAAATATTTTACAAGGGTGGGCACCTTTTTTGAAAAATGTAAGGTAGGCACCTTTTTTACTTAAAATGTTAAGGCTGTTTAACACTCATTGTTATAATTAGTATTTCTGTTTTTCAAAAATTAATACACTTACATTGTATTTACTCGATTAAGATTGTACGGAGGAGAGGCACAGCCCCGTGTATTTGATTAAAATCCAACGACATAATTAACTCCTAGCCATATTAATCACTTCTACTGAACTCGGTTCTATATCCCACAAGTATACCTAGGTACCTATATAGGATGCTATCCAGAAACATTCATTGAAGTTCGAGTACCAAAAAATTGCAATTCTTGATCAATATAAACATAAAAATCAAATGTTTGGTGAATTAGTATCATCAAAGATTCATTCTCTATAGAAATAAAATGATATTTTAATTGCAGAGTTACTAAAAATTAAACTGAGTCTGAAGTTGAATTTTTAATTATTATAACTAATGGAACATTGGAAGTTAATAGTAATTAGGTAGTATCTATAAAATTACACTCTTTAGTATTGTGACTGATTAAATATGTCTATAATTAAGAAGACGTCGATACTTCTAAGCATACGATTACTACATAGATACCTAACTAAGATTTAACCCTTGACGTACGTTCCCTTAATTATGACGAATATGTGGTACCTAGTAAGAAGGTTGGGTATCGAACCAATTATTTTTAAATCGCTCAACTTAATTTGTGATAGGGTTTGTCTCCCTACATTTTCTTCCGTACTCATCGACGTTAGTGATAAACCGTGGTAAGGTAGGTGGGTAATTACTTTCTTGTGACACTATCCACGTCGACATGGTATACGAAAAGGAATATGTATTCTGGTGGTTTAGTTGTAAGACCATTAAAGAGGCATTAGTACTTATCGGTATGTATTACTATAGAGGTATTGTGTACTACTCTGTGTTTGGTAGAATGTAACTTGATTTCAGTAAAGACACTCATCCCGACTGTTTGCAGATAGTCATTAGCTGTCATCATTCCAAGTAAATATCTTCTATGGGATATGCTGTTTCGATGAACTTTTGATAAAAACGTTGGAACGCTCGTCTGCAAATACAATAAAGTTTTGGTAATATTGAAAGCGAGAGGAAAACTTTGTGAAGAATAACTATTAAACGTATTCCTACTGTACATCACGAATTAATAACTTTGCCAACCCAAGTTTTATGGCTAATTTTGTAGCAAGTGCAAAGAAACTACATACAAAAGAAACCAGACATAAAATTTTTTTAATGGTAAACATATTTCTTGCTTCCAATCGAATTAATTAAAATGATATCCTTATTTTTAGTGATAAAATTCATCGGCTATAACTTATCGATTTCGAAAAACATTTCATAGAAAGTTTTATTTTACTATCTATTGAAAAGCACAATAGGCTCATGAATCTTTTTCGAAAATAGGCTGTCACTATTATCATTTGTTCTTTAGAAATGCACAAGGCTCAATAGTGCTACAAAAGATTCACAACTTTCCATTATATCATCACAGGATGCATGTTTTTTGGGTTTGGACTGAGTCCAAATTTCTTGTACTAGGCAAAAATTGAAAGGGAGTAGTGAACTGAATCTGGTTTTTGCTATTTTCCCTTTCCGTGCATTCTAAATATTAATTTTGTTGGCATAGGCTTAAAAAGTAGTGGTGCTAAGTGCAAGGTGGAAGTGCCAAGTTGTTAATCGTAAATATTACCCGACTGCTTCTGCAACTGGGCGTGTTGAATCATCGGATATGAACACATGACACGCGAATCGATTTAGAGTAGGATGCTTGGTAACAAAGCCAAAGTACCGATGGTCATTAGGATGAAACCCACAGAAGGACACATTTTTTAAAGCATAAAAGTAGTCGTGACATGGAACGTGGTTTCCCTGTAACAGAAATACAAAAAATGGTTAGCACTTCTATTATCTACACTTCAAAGATTTATGTTACTCCCTTTCTTGGCAGGGCAAAATCAAATGAATTCTATTCTCCCCAACAAAAGGCAGCAGTAAAAGTCATTTGCAAGAGGCACAATAGCAATAACTAAAATATGTTACCGATAGTACTCAAGTGCACTCATTCCTTATTATTATTGTCATTATGGATAATGGGATATTGACACTTGATTTGTCGCCATCGACATGAACAGTCCGTATCATAATAGACAAGTTTCTCCTTCTCAATAAGCATCTATTAATTTTAACAGTCATTTGAGACTTACACTTGCCTTTCCCTTGTCTAACATTCTAATTCCTTGATCAGATATTTCTAAGATGCAAGGTCTTGTATGTGTTGCGACATATCCTTCATGATCTGCTATTTTCTTGACAGCTTGGCACAAAACCTCATTTCCTTTGTGATAAAGGGTCTCGATGGATCCAATGTAGTTGATTAGGTAACGCTCTTTTTTCACTTTATTTGCCGTGGGATCAAAATCATTGTATTCTACATCCACCACGTATGCAGCTGGGAATATCCCTTGCATTCCCGTCCTTAGATTAACTCCTGTAATCACACAAGAGATTAAACACTGCAAATAAGGTCAACAATGTGGGAGCGTGATCAAATAAAATAGATTCCCACTTGCAATATTTATAGGCAAGGTACACATATAATATGTAGGATAAGAAGAGAGAGAGAGAGAGCGCGTTATCTGCCACAAACCTTCACACCATAAATCATCAGCCTCTTTTTGCATGTAAATAGGATCGCCAATGTCAACGTCAATTTCGTCGTGATGTCTGGGAATGAATTTGTGCAGTCCTCTGTGAGTTGCTTCTAGAATTTCCAAATGAGTGAAAGGAATTCCAGACAGTGAAGGAGAGGAAGGCGAAAATGATTCTGAAAAGAAGAGAAAGCTAAAGTAGGAGAAAATATTTGCAGGGCAATGTAATACACCTATCACTTCCAAATTCACGTCCACCAAAATATTTACTTTTATGGATCCTGCATCTGTAGCTTTCTCTAACATCCATTAACACAGAAAAAGAGAAGGAAAAAATAACACGGATAATAAAAAACAGAATGCACGTATTTGCTCAAGTGAAAGTAAATGAGAACGTTGTATAAGGGAGGCTTCCTCTATAGCAAACACGAAAAAAGTGCCACTGGCAATTCGTAAATGGCAACAAGTAAATTTATGTATGTTATTTCCTCTATGCATTCCGGAAAAACTGCCTTCACTATCAATTTAAAGGATGTGTATTTAATTTCCTAAGTAAACCTGAAAGCTGTTATATATCTTATTTGGTTAATTTAATTGTAAGTAAAATAAATAAAAATAGTTTAAATATTGAAAAAAAAATAATTTCGAAGAAATTAACATTTTACAGATCCTTTGGAAGATTGCGAATATACGTAATATAAATTCTGTAGTTGGAGTTACCATTTATCGATGGTATCTGCGGTGAATACGGTTTGCTTCCATCATCAGAATGAATAGTCGAGTGACCAGAGTCTAAGCTTGGGTATCTTTCTGATTCTGGAGAACTTTCATCATCTGCTAAAGAAAAGGAAAAGTCGTGGTAAGAATAAAGTAATTTCCCACTAATTACAAGGCAACTGCTGATTATAGGTTTCAGTTCCGTCGCGTAGCATGAATGGCAATTAGTTAGGAGAAGGGAGAAATAAAGATACCTTTCATGCCGTGATTAAACTTGAGGATGAATATAGGTCGATGAGCACAGGAAGAATTATCATTTCCAGGCAAATTAAATTGATTCATTCCCAGGCCCAAATTACTGCTGTTGTTGGAGTTGTAATAGTTATAGCGGTCCGCATCTGAAATCTCTTGCGCAAGAGACACTTGCCGAGTCTCCTCGTTCCCTACAGATGTGCGACAATGTTATTGACTCAATCTTGTTATCTTATAGCTTATTAGTTTTATATCTGTACACTAGAAAAAACACATACACCGTCTCGTTGGATTTTTAGGGATTTCTGGCAATTTTCTCCGCTTTCTCTTTACAAGGGGACTGTCTCGCTCATCTCTTTCCGATAATACCATTTGTAAATCTCCCGAAAACGGCTCTCGTATCGCATCGCCATTATTGCCTTCATCGGAAACTCCTCTTAGTAAACTACGCGACTGCAATGTTTGTGAATACTGCAGATGAGCAGGCAACTGTCCATGATTGTTATTTTCATTGTTGTCATTTAAAACTGGATTCGGTAAATCATCGTCTAAATCTACATCGTGCACCAATCTGCCCACAGAAACATTAGAAATGTTAAACAACGTCCACCAATACACATTTTCGATGAGATACCACCAAACAAAAATTAAACACATCAACTTAAATGCTCCTAGGTGAAAATAAACTTGAGCCAAAAGGATCTATAGACTCCCTTTCCAACATACCTACCGGTGGATATCAATTTAAAATTATAACAAATCTGTGCTATTTAATTTTTGTAAAATGGTATAGTGCTTTGAAATTTCAAAAAATATTGTTATAAAAAGAAAAATAAACCATAATAAATTAAAGAGTATGAACATCTAAGACATATGGTGAAAGTGACATAAGAAAGAAAGCGAGCTGTTAGTTTTGTAAAGCACACCCACGTACTTTAGGTATCATCTCTAAGCTGAAATAATATAGAACTGTCTATGTACCTAAAGAACATAGATTCTGACCCTAAGGAACGACTTTCCTTTTCTTACTCTCCATTTTCGTATTTTTTAACAAGAAAGGCGTTAATTATATTAAAATAAAATGCGGAATTTTACTTACGTGTAGCAATGTGCTGGAGCTTTAATATATTGTGGAAGTTTGTCAAAATAATGTCGAAATTCTTCAAATTCACTATCTGCCATTTTCACGGGGAAGTTTGCGCAAAGTTGTTCACTTGTCATGTGCTCCCAGTTTATACTCGCTACATACTAACTTGGAGTTCTATTGATTTTGGCCTCCTGCCCTATCCTTGCATTTTCTATTAGGTACATGTAGTTTTGCCTTTCTCCCGTCCGTGCAAGGCAAGGAGAAGGAAAGAACCGCAACCAACTATTTAATAGAAAAGAGCCCCAGCCAGCCGATCCCACTTCACAGCAACGAGATAGACTGCTGTCTGAATGGGAGTGAGCTTCGTCTCCAGCAACCATGCACCCAGCAGCAAGGCAAATAGAGAAAACAAGGATCCCACTCTTCTTTCTCCAACAGAGCAGCCGAGTCAAGGCAAAGAAGCCAATCCATACTCCGGCACTTCACCACTCGCTATCACAAACCGGAGTCCTTTCTCCCTCACCCACCAACTCACTTTCAAACCATAAGTGAAAGCAAACTAACTCCCCAGTCACTCAACTTTTATTTGCCAAGATCAACACTGCGTATGTCGCATTTATATACGGAGAATACGGACCCACACCTACCTCTGCCTCTGCCTCATACAAAATTATGCATGCACAGCACACAGTCCCACTGCACCTTTTAACGTATCTGCAACACTATTACATCTATAAACCAACATACACATTTCGCAATAGAATAAGAATTCTGGAAATACGAAATTCCACGACATTCATAATTAAATAGGAAGTTGGAAGATTTTCTCTACTTATGTACAGTATACTATACCCACTAAGAAGTCAACCAATCCGTTTCCAGTATTCTCCCACTTTTCCCTTTGCATAATAAATTAGTTGTTGACATAGTTTAGGAAACTCTAATTTGCCACCAGAATTTTTGGACACCGTGGAATTGGTGTGAAATGGAGAAAATATGCAGAAATTAGTCAACCCTTGGGAATCAAGAGCTTCAGTTCCCACACATTGTTCTGGCTATTTCTCATTTTCCGGTTTTCACTCTTTTATTAGTAGTGGGAAAAGGAAAATTCCCCATAGCCACACAAAGCCATGACGGTTGATAAAGGTAGTGTCACATTTTCATATTAATGAAATTTTTTTTGAAAAATACAAACGGAGAAAAGCCAACTAACGACACTAATTTAATACTTTACATACAAAATTACCTTCCTGTCCATACATGGCTGTTGAATGGGGAGGGGGCAAAAATGGTTTCATCATTTTCATGTTTGGTGAAAGTCTAAATTAGCTCTTCGAAAAAGTCAGTCCCTCACATCACTCTCACAACAAGTAATAATCCTAGCTTTACATTAACGTTTGATAAATGTAATATGGGGAAGTTGTTGGTAGAGTTCTGAGCAAATATTTCTACGCAATAGAAAAACACAAATGAAAGCAAATGTGCTTACCTAGAATGATATAGGTACTGCCAAACTAATGCTATGCTAAGGCTAAATAATATATGCCACCTTATTCACAAATGTCCTTGGTATTAATATTGGGCTGAATAAAATTATCCAAATATAACGGAAACACTTCATCCATAAATTATAAGCGACAAAATTACGATAAAAATTGTCCTTGGCGGTTAAAAAGCAGGGCAAGAGTTAAAAGAACGAAACTAACAATTTTCCCAGATTGGGGTTTTGTGTTACCTACGCAAAGAATTCAGCTGTGATACAAACATACATACAGGATTGTATATTATTGTATATTTATTCCTCGAAAGAAACAATAGACTTATCTACATAAATTATTATAATACACATTATCACATTGTTATATTTATGTGCTCTTAGAATAACGAAATGATAAATCTCGTACTATAACGTATACATTTATAAATAGTGTTAGTACATGGTACAACTATTATCTGCTTAAGTACATTAATTACATTTATAACAACGACGTCTCGTTCAATATTACTTTTCTTTAATAACAAATGTTTCGTTAAATTTACGATTTCTTTTCATGCATTTTCACACTTACCAAAAAATGAGAGTATTACTGAAAGCAAACTCTGCTGCGAATACTCACGGGACATACCAATAACCATGTGTGTCAAAAACAAAGAAATTCCTTTGATAGTTATAATTACGCCATACAGTTTTCTCTCCTTTAAGTTTCTCGACTAATTTACCTAACTTTTACAATTAGCAGGACAAAAAGTTTCTGTATAAACTTCTATTTTAAGAAAATATCTAACAGCAAGTAATATTAGTTGTCAGGAAATGGGAATAACTGCTTATTACATGATAGTGATTAAAGTAGCAAAAGTACATGAAAAGAAAAAGATTAATAATAATATATTTAGCAAAACGAGATCCTTTCCTATTTTAGTACTTATAAGCTTTACAGTTATGTACATAATCAATAATATAATATACAGTATTTTGATCCAGTAAGCCACAACTATCATATCACCGCATATTATAACGAAATATTGAATATAATCTACTGGTCACACAATGGAAATCAATACATTATTTTAACATCAATAATAAATTTGATTTTAATTTAAACTATAATTATTCTAACAAGAAACTTTCAGCCATAATGTTTTAAACTACATAATGGCTGATTTTTTTCTTAAAGCTTCCTATTTATTTGACAATAATAAACTATCAACAAGTGTATGTAAATGAGACATGATTTAATCACCATTAATTACTGAAAATTTAATAGCATGTCAGAACAATCGTGAGGGTAGGAGGGGTCAATGTGTTTTTCATGCATAACAAAATACATTTTCAGACGAGACTTTTCCAAAATAAGTGGTTTCGCACAGTATGCCCAATAATTACGGTAGGTATCTGCAGCTCACCCTAAACTGCCAAATAACTTGCTTTAGCGCATGTGCTGCAGGTACACTATAAAATATTTAGGAACCCACTTACATAATTTCAAGTAAAACATATACAATACTATTTTGTTTGTAATTCATCGCTATTATACGTTAATAATGCATAAGTATAAAGTTAAAAAATTACATTTACTCCAAATAATATTATATAGGTATCATGCCAAAATAATTAAAAAGTGCACTAAATCAGGATCAACTGCGCTAAAGTAGGTAATTTCAGCAAGGTAGGGTCACGAATTTTATATTATACAGTAATTATTAGGCTGGTTTTTGAGTGTCCATAGGTATCGGACTACATCTTTCTCCACATTACGAGGAGATACAAGTTAAGCTTCTATGATCTTTCATTTCGATGACAATGAAAAACTTATAAAAATAACCAGATTCACAAAAGATAAACACAAATTGATTAAGACCTAAAATCGACAGTCGACACTAATCTCGTTACACGTCTATACTACCGCTGTAACATAATTTGTAAGAATCCTAAAAACTCTTCTTGTCACTTAAAACCTTTCCCCGCGAAACCTCCTAAGGGTATATGGTACATGGTCAAGTGCCGTTAAGAGTCTGTAATATCAACTTCGGCATCTTGATCCTTTTCCCCGTCGTAAAATTCGTTGTTCGGTTCTATTTTCTTATCTTCTTCACTTTGATGCAGCCGCTCGTCAGGGTTAAATTCTTCTATATTCTCCAAGCTTAGAGCATCCGAGGGAACGTCTTGCATTTGCACACTGTAATTTAGTAAAAATAACAATAAGAGCATTCTAAATGCGAGTTTAATTATAAGTTAAATGTGAGAAGCACAGTTACATGCAAAATCGCCTATTATGTTACATGATGCATATAATATTATACAAGTTACAGCTAGCAATGCCGACTATTAAAAAGTTTGCGAAATTAACCTGGGTGCATGCTGTAGCATTTTCAAATTTTCACAAACATGTTTAACAATCAGTTCTAAATATTGTTTTGTGTTTGCATTTTCTTGTCTTGTAACAACATCAGGGTGCAACGTAAAATCAGGAGCAAAATACTCAAAATATTCTGCAAATTGAAAACAAAATTAATAAAAATCAATATGCCATGATTATTTATGAAAAACGTTTAAATTAAGCCCCCAAAAATATGTCTTTTACCTGTATATGGAAGCTCATTATTTATTCCTTCGTCGACAAGTAGGGAAGTTTCATATGTCCAACACCTAGCAACATTCCTAACAGTGTAACCACCGCCTCCTAAAACTAAAAGGGGGACATTTAACTCCTTGACGAACTTCACACATTCCCTGTCCAAATAAAATATCCACCATTTAATGATTTCAATGAACAATTAAAGAGTTTTTCACAAAATTAGTAACTATTTCCTTACTTACCCGTGCCCCTTTGTGCTTAAGCTAAAACATCCCAAACGATCATTGGCTAAAGAATCTGCTCCACATTGTAACACAATTGCAGTTGGCTGATAGAATTCCATTACACTCTAAAAAATTGTGAATGAATGAATGAATTGGAGTAATTTTATCGCATATATTCCTTCATCGAATCACCATTCGACTAATAGATTAAATAAATAAATATTTTGGTCGTATATTTACTTGTATGACTGGTTTGAAGATTTGGACGTAACTTTGATCATCAATCCCTTCTTTTAACGGGACATTAAGTGAATAATAACGACCGCTTTCAGCTCCAATTTCATACATATCACCTACAAATTTTAAATAATGGTAATTTTTTGTTCCTTGACTTGGCGTTAATATCCTAAAATTAATGGTCAAAAACGGTTATACCTGTCCCCGGAAAGAAATAATTTCCATATTTATGAAACGAAACTGTCATTACACGATCCGTTAAATAAAAAGCCTCCTGCACTCCGTCACCATGATGTATATCAATATCAATATACAGGACCCTGGCATGATACCTAAAACAATCATCAAACCAACCAAAACTTGCATTACAACGTCCATTATATTTTCACGTATAAAAAGAGCTGAAATTACTTTAGCATTTCGAGAATTCCAATCACAATATCGTTAACATAACAGAAACCAGATGCTTCAGTTTTCTTCGCATGATGTAATCCACCTGACCAATTTATCGCAATGTCACAGCATTCGTTATTTAATTTTACTGCTCCTTCCAATGAAGCTCCGGTATACATTGAACAGAAGTCGAACAATCCATCAAAAACAGGGCTGAAAGAATAAGTTTTTTAAAAGTTTTATCCTGTCATTTTAAGTTGTCGATAAAATATTCCAGGCTCGAAAAAGATTTGAAAACAGTGCGCACCAGTCATCGCCCACATTGAAAAGACTTAAACATTTTGTGAAATTCTGTATATTTTGTGGAGTGACCCGCTGGAGAAACTCGATGTACTCCTCAGAGTGAAAACGACACATATCGTGTGCACTAGCTCTATATGGTCTGTAAAGTTGCATCTTCTTATAAAGTCCGTAATTTAAAACTAAGCTGTGGGTTACAGCCAATCTATGAGGTTTCATCGGATGACCAGGACCTAGTTGAATTATAATTGTGGTGAAAGGAAAATTGCTTCCATTAAATAAAATCCCGCAATGATTAAGTTGACTAATTTTTACAGTAGGCAAAAATTGATACCGTACCATACTTACCATAATGAAAATTCCCGACATCAGAGTCGTAGAAATAGGCAACAACTTTATTCTGACTGGCAGACCCCATAATTTAATAGCTAGATTCAAACAGAAATGAGACTTAATTTTGCAAGGTTTTTGGGAAAAGGTGCTGAAAACTAGTTAATACAGTATACTTATTTTGGACAGTAATTACATACTCGATTATTAAGCCTCACGCCTTAAATTTTTAAACAAGATCACTTTCCGGTTCAGGCTACCATATAATTGCCAATGTATTTATACCGACTGTTATTTGTGTTAAAAATTGCAAAATTATTACAACTACGACTACAAAATGTAGTTGAAGTTAAATTTAAAATCAAATTGAATTTGGAGTCCTTTTGGACTAAGGCTGTTTGTATTTGATGAATTTATTTTTGTGGCCTTCTGGAAATCTACAAAAATAACCTATTACATAAAACCCTTTAAATTGCACTACTGCTGACGTATAATATTTCGTAACTATCAACGTTAATTACCAAATGGAACTGACAGACAGTACACAGAGGGGAACTATTGTACATATGTACGCTGCCGTGGTCAAATTGCAAGTGCAAGCTCCTGTCTATAGTAGTATAATGAACTTCCTTCTGCTTCTCCGTCCCTGTATAGACAATTTATATAACATAGTACTAGATAGGTGTGTCTATGTTGTAGTCCAAAAGCAACATTGGGCTATTCGTATATCAGGTTGTAGCGTTTAGTTTAGACTTAAGACTTTAGACCACTTAAAGACGCTTCTGTGCGGCCTAGGCCAATGGTTATGATTTTATATTTTACTTCATCATTAACAAAATACAGTTAACTTTTTGGGAAATGCGAGATAGAAATATAGGAATTTAAAACGCAAAGAAAATGTGTGGCCTCAGGTTCTTTTTACATTTAATCTAATTTCCACTTTAATTTTTTTATGTTTGACCTAGTCTGGAAGGGTATAACGATGAGTAGTCCTACTTAATTATGAGTCAAGCGTATCTACCCTACAACAAAGGGCAGAAATGAATTATATTAAATCAAAAGTCAAAAATAGCTGATGGTCAATGACAAGGGAAAGGATAAAAACAGTAGCCATCAGCCATTTTTCCATGAATGAGATTTTGAGGGGGACTGGACTGGCCACTTTGGAAGTTGAACTCGGTACTTTTTGTGTCAAGAGGGTATACAGACCGATCCCTTTGGAAGTTAAGGGGACTGAACATTTAAGGGCTCTGAGGTGGATTTGGAGTACGTTAAGTACATAGCATAAAATTATTCATGTCATTATTATTAAACATTAGTAGTATTCGTAATATAATTAGTAGTTAGATGCATTAAGGAGCGTCGATACACCTGTATCATCCTGTATGGGAAATTTGAAATTTAGCCATTTACATTGGAATTTGGGCCTATTTT
>JABASI010003767.1:0-15599 GCA_019776505.1 Tomocerus nigrus
AAAATGAATAAGTGACTACAATTGGTTCAAAAACAACCGACAATGTATATGTCAAACAAGGTGCATTATTTAGTGAAACAAGGATACAAAACCGGTTTTTAAAATCTCGAAACCGGTTTTCGGATAACCGAAAACCGGTTTCAAACCGGTTTCAAAAACCGTTTGAAAACCGGGTTTGGAGGCCCTAATTGGGAGTAACAAAGAATTCGTTCTAGTTTATCGCATTCTGCCGACTCATTCTATGTATATGCTTTGTATATCTGCTAGCCAAAACATGATGGACATTTTAGGAGATGAGATAGTTTTAGAGAATGCACATTGTACGGAAATCAAGAATCAAGTAAGTGAACTAAAAGAAAGATGCTTTTCTAGCTCTTGTTTTACATATGCTAGATCACACACCCACGCGTTATGTGACGATAAAGTAAAATAACTGATGGAATGGAAGATTTCGCTAGCACGTCAGAGGAATAAAAAATGGAATTAATCTAAAGTTTTAAATGTAAAACTGCATTAACCTCGGATTGCCATTTACAATTTATTTGCAATTATATAATTAACAATGGAACTTTTATTGAGTGAACGAAACACACGTCAACCTACTTGAAGTATTCCATATTATTAATTACCTGCTGCATAATATTATATGGAGTTGTAAAACTATATTTCAATTATATTTACGTTTACGTTAAGAACATTCCTACCATTTACAATGTGAAAGAATTTTATGTGAAAAACAAACATTTTAATCCTCTTATAAAATTTGAAATAGTATCAGAAGGTTGCAGACAGCTTTAGCCACTCCTTGCAGTTAAGTAACTAAAATTAACTGACATAGCGTAAGTTTGGTAACCATTTAATAGTAGTACTTGTACTATGTAGGTACTTTACTTACGAACGAATGTACTTACTGTTTGTAAGAAATGGATGAGAAATAACTAAGGAATGCCCCCTGCTGTGTAGAGAAGCTCGCCGCTGTCAAGCGTTTGATTGGCAGCTTCAGCAATTACGACTCAGCAGAAATCTTTAGTTAACTATCTTAGTGACTTAGCGAGTGAGAAAGAAAAAATCACACAGTAGGACGGATTGGAAAATCATGATGGAGCTTTTTTGATTTTCTTCCGTCATCTGTTTCCAAAATTAAAATTGCTACAGAGAATGATTCGAATTTGGAAATGTGTGTGAGTATGTATGCACGTTTCCTTTCATCTAAAGTAAATAATGCCGAAATTCTGTACAGTTTTCTAATTACTGAGAGGTAGGTAGGATATTTTTATATTTTTACACTTGTGTTTAGTTCCGTTTCAAGTTATGCGCTTTTCTTTCTGACTGTTTAATTGTCTGGTAGTAAAAGAATGATTAATATATTTGAATAGTGGATATGTATACAGAATAAATCATAAAAATGGAGTATACTAGAGACAAGTAATGTAACAACAAGTAGAAATTATAAGAAGGGATAGGATTTTTTTTTTGTTTTACAAAGTAGTGTATGACCCGCTGTTTCTAAACTGGTGGTAGGTCGCTCATCTCATCGGTTGGTCGCGTCAGTCTCTCATATTTTATTTTCCAGTTGAGTGTAGCTGGGAGCAGACACATGTGGACGATGGGATTTTTTTTCACTCCTTCCTTACAGAAATAAGAACAGGTAGCTAAACACATCGTGTGAACAACAGGACAGTGTAACATGGCAGATGAGATAAATTTACACCCTACGAGCTGTTTTTCACCCCGTGCGCTAAATGCCTTAATAACATCAGCATGTATCAACACTATAGTGTGAACAACAGGACAGTGTAACATGGCAGATGAGATAAATTTACACCCTACGAGCTGTTTTTCACCCCGTGCGCTAAATGCCTTAATAACATCAACATGTATCAACACTATAAGTCACTCGAGAGAGAGATACGTAAGACATCCAACATAAGAAACATCTCTTCTTCGGTCGTGTTGAGTTCATCGGAGCGAGATAAAGATTTTTTTTCAAGACTTGTAAATTATTTGGATAAAAACAAGGAGATGAGATGTTAACAAAACAAAACACGGACCCGCTTATGAAAATATACAGTAGCCACTCCACACATTTAATTTCAACTGTAATAAAAATATGCGTTCTACAGTTCTGTCATATAAAAAGGGATGCGTTAAGATTTTGTATATTAATTTTCATCTTATCAACCATCAAATAATCATAAGATTGTTATGTCTTTATATTATATGAAATAATAAGTAGACGCATTAGTATAAGAACATGATTTTACACGTGACAAAGTTCATTAATTGCATATTACAATAATTCTACCTGTCAATTCTTAGAAGACAAGCAAGACAACATAAGAACATAACGTGATGGAATGAATTAGTTTGGAAGTGCAACAACATCGTAATGAGACATAAGAGCTACCGGTCTTGTTTTATTTTATCGATTTGACTTTTGATTCATAACCGCTCCCATCAGGGGTCAAATTCTATATTCGTATATGCACACTGCTTAAAGATTTAAAGACTAAAAAAACCTATTTTTTATTCATAATTAAAATTAGTGTGGTTATATTTTATATTTTTATTGGATCTGAATTAATAATAAAATGTAATTTTTCTGCAAATAGCTGACTTTGTCAAGATAAAAATGAAGCACATGTTAACGACATGAAATATTGGAGCTGGCTTACTTTGTACTACAAGATTATCCTGATCATGTCGTAATTTTCGTTGAGGTTGGGAGTTCAAAGAGGAAAAAATTCTTAGAATTTTCCACGGTGATTATACCAACGGGTTTTCCCATTAGGACTTCATATATCACAATATTTAATAGCTCCTTCATCGCCTTTCTATTATTAACCTAAGCCACGGATCTTCTTTCATCCGCATCACGTCATTTGATAAACTGCAGATACCTAAATAGCATACTACGTTCCTAAATATATAACTAAAAAACTAAGATCAACTACTACTACGCTTTTTCTTCCTTCAGAAATAATATTTAATATCTTAACGATGTGCCACGCTACAATGAGCTGCTCACACTATTACTGTCTTATAATAACCTTTGAAAACATATACTTTATAATAAATATATAGGTAGCTACATACTAATATCCAGCATTATGATTACAGTACTGTACAACAGAACACAAGAAAAAAATCCTTTTCTTACGGTTATCAGCATCGGCATTAGTAAATCCAAGAGACTATAAGGAAGGAGCACTGACATTAGTTACTACTAGTAGATCTTGTGAAAAGTTCACATCAGAGAGCGTATCTCATCTTCAACTACGATTTATCATAGCATAACTACTTGCTCCATACCAATAAATGCAAGAAGTGGAGGAAATATTATGATTATATATTATTTGGCTACATTACACAGAAAATACATAAAGCCTTATTTCTAGCCCAGAATTTGCAACTATAATAATAACCACATGCATAAATAACAAGATCATTTTTCTATACTATTAAGCTAACTTAAGCCGAAGATAACAATGAAATTTTAACAATACAAGAATACAAGCAACGAACTAGACCAAAGCAATAGACTTAACCACTAAAACCACACAGAAGAAGGCTACAAACTCATGTGAATTCATTACCGATAACCTATAACGCATTATTACATGAAAATCTAAGTATGCTGTTCCTTATATTTATTATTATTTTAAATATATTTATGATACAACGTTTAATAAATTCATGACTGTATAGTTTGTAAGTTTAGACTAAGTAAAGTAGTAAAGGGAAATAATATATTTCACCAGTAAAATATTACATTAATAATATGTAAAGTATAACCAATCCATTTTTGTTGCATTATTTGATGTTTTGGTGAAGCAGAGTGTAGGAACCTTCATTTCTCATTTGTATAAGGCTACCTACTACGTATGTGTATATATGTATATATGAACTACGCCATATAGAACAGAGTATTTTAGCGTCGAAAGATGAATTATTCACGGTCTCATCGTAGTCATCATCATCACCATCATGATGATGATGCCATGCTCCCTCGGTACTCATCTCTCTCCTCTGCGTCATGTTGTTAGCGTTATTATTTATTATGTTTTGCTATGCTACGTTACATCTTCCCTTTGCTTGCTACTCTCCTCCTACCTATAATATTATTCTTGTATATCAATGTTATGCTACTATTTATACATTAGTCTATCTTATGAATCTATCCATCCATCCTTCAAAACTAAATGCGTATCTTAGCTGAAGGTTTCCTTTTCCTTTACAGTCTTATTTCTGCTCCTCCGGCCATTTCTTTTAAAAAAGAAGCTTAATACACAGGATACATTTTGACTTATTTAGTTGCATAACATACGGTTAGTCTGATTTGTTGTATGTGTGTCTGCGTCATGAAATAAGTTGAACATGGATGATGATGATGCTAGCTAAATACATGTTTGACTATCACTCTATTTATGTGTACACTATAGCGAGATACATAAATATATAGATCTGTCTGTGTGTATACGTAGAGTCCCTTGTTATTTGATGTAACGTGACGTACTGTACATACTTATTATTATTACTCCTCTCTTCTGCAAAAGAAAAGATACTCTTGCTTATCCTTGCTGAGTGTTGATGTTCAAGATGAGGAGTTGACTTACCTTGACTGTGCATACATTGTCGTCTCTCTCCCTCTTTCGTCCAGCATCTGTTTCTTTATTTCATTTCAAGTGCTCCTCCACCTTTTTCATATGAAATGAAAAGTATCTTTCTAACCCTATCAACATGCCTAGATGTATTTAATGCTGACTTGGCTGAATCAAAAGATTTTTTGCTCAAAAATATCATTATTCTATCTCGTAATGTAATGTTGCAGTTACTACAACAAGTATCTAAAAATCATTCTGGACGAGCGAATGAAGCACCAAATGCAATTCATATAAATTATATTGCTACTGCACGGACTGTACTTGTATATCCATATAATCTAAGGGTAGAAAACCTAAAAATATTGTATACAACAAGATACTAACTATATCAAGAATTTAACATACCTAGTCTAATCGTGGCATATACTAAGAAATATATAAGCAATGTATCCAAGACTTGTTTTTTAAGGATTGAGGGCTGATCCCTGTCGGTATCAGTGCGACTTGGTAAACAGTACATGTTTCATTACGAAAATTATACACTCGTGGAAAATAATGTGTGTATTGTATGACATTGCACATTGCGTCAACGATTATGTTCTTTAGTGTTATCCTTCACTCCACTTACCTATGCACATACACGCTGCGTACACGCTTGAGACATATTTACATTTCTACGGATTTGAAATCATTTTTAGCTAGAAACGATTTCTCCAAAATAAAATATTTCGTGGACCAAGTAAAAAAAAATATTACGAAACATTATTTATTGTAGAGGTATATTGCAGATAGATATTCGAAGTTGATGTCAAATGACAACTGTAAATGATAAGATATCTCAGAATTAATGAATAATTCCTGTTAGGATGAAAGTGTATAATTTGTAATAAGACATGAGCATAATATGATTTTATGTATTTGTATTGCTTGCAGGAAAAGGTGAGAGAAAAGGAGTGTAAAAGGACATTAGCCAATATGGTTGTTTCTATTTGTGCTGGGATATGATGATGAAATCAGTGAATGGGACACCTGGAAAAGAAACACGTGTGCATTTCGACAGAAATCGTAACATCTTGTCCTGTCTTCAGTGATCTAATCACCATCCACACACAAGTATAGTTATCGTAGCAGAGAACATAGAGTAGAAGCTGATAATAATAAAGGTAAAAGCGACAAGGACCCTATCTTTAGGCCTAGCAACAAGAGTCGATGACGAAACTGAAGAAAGAAACTCCTCTGTTGGTTTTTATGGATTTTTTCTTGAACTCGGCGAGTAAAAATGTTCGTTTCCACTGGACTGCTATTTATTTTGTGGACTGCTCCATATATACAGTGCCTACTTGGTTATACACACTTGGTTTCTATTGAATTCTATGGATACATATGTGTAATTGAAGAGAAGGCAGGCAAGCAAGCAGGAGCCAGAAGGAAGAAGAAGTAGAAGAAGTCTATGTGTGCTTGTTATGAACATGTGCCTTGGGAATAAATGTTTGTGTGTTTTACTTAGCCTTGCTTTGTATAGTGTTGAATGTGAGCCTTCAACGACTATCTACACAGCACGTTTCCTCTGGCTACCTTCCGTACATTAAGCAACGACGTTATCCTCATAACAAACAGAGAGAGAGAGAGAGGAAAAGAAATGAAAATGAGCGTATGTAAGACTGGACCATGTATGTATGCTAGCCATCAGAAGACTGCCTCTTCTATATGTACAGAGAGAGAGAGAGAGAGTACACAAGAAGACTTGAGAACTTTTACTTACCAAAAGAATGGTCCATAGAAAAGAAGACAAACCCCCTCGTGAAAATTTTGCGTGAGTTCAACTGAACTTACTGCTCCTCTCCTCCTAGTACTTACTATTACTACATTCTTTTACGTAGACATCTAACGTAACATACTATCGCATCGTCAACTCAACTCTCTCACAACATCCACTCTCGTACTACTACGACTCAATGTTCACTGTACTTACTCTCCTAATACTTGGATTGCATCTGATGTGAATCGTGAATTGGTGGTTTGCTCTCTCTCTCTCTCTCTCTCTCTCTCTCTCAATGTTGTGTATGTCGGAGGAATACTTCAAACTCAACTAGAGTTATATAGACTTCTACTATACATATATCTATTATATATATATATCTATTATATATATAAATGTATATATGTATGTATGGATATATCTACAGTAGACAAGACCAGGTGTGCTTTTAGTTCCTCCGAATTTCGACACAAAAAGACTTTGCCCTCGCATCCAGAATATAAAAGAATGAAAAAAAAATCTTTCTCTTTGGATGCTGGGATTGGCTTGGCTTGCCCAGATTGGATTCGATGAATGTAATGTTATGCTCCTCCAAACTACAGAATGCACTATACATTTATTATTATATATACACCTATATACACCTCTATATAGCATTGCAATGCTAGGACGATGTGTTATGTAATACACGAGTGAACAGATCCTAGAGCAGGACAAAGATACGGCCATGCGATGTGAAATGTGATCAAGTAATTCCTCTCTCTCTCTCTTTCCTTCCTAATGCACACATCTGTACATTAATCTACTTACTTTGCTCCTACCTACCTAATTCTGTACTCTATGAGAAAATTTTCAACTGACAGATGAGATGCATCCATTAATGTTCCCTCGACAAATTCAAGGTACGTACGTTTTTTATTTTAACCTATTGCTTCATTCATGTTGCAACAACACAAATTGCAAATTGTTAGGAAAAGGAGAAGTAGAAATATCTCTGTTTTATAAGAGTATTAAATTAAAGATGATGCTTAGTAAGTAATTGCCGAAGCGAAATCGTATACACTACACACATGATCCGTCAAAGGCTTCTAAATGAATTCCAAATTCGAAAAAATGCTTATTGTACATTTAGGAATGAATTTGCGATCATTCATATCATAACTTTCTTCTGGAGACATTATTTCTTTGTTTGATATAAATGCATTTTTTCATTCCGAGGAATGAAATGGAATTGCAAAAGTCCGTAAGGATTCACTACTTTGCTTTTAGGCAGATGATATTTTAAATCAATTTGGTCACTTTTACGCGAGTGGTTGCCTTACATCATAAATGGTAAACGGATAATTTGGTTTTGATATTTGAGGGTCTCCGCACCTTCCTGTAATATTTTGAGTACTCTTATTAAAAGACGTTAAAATTATAGGTAATTGGCAACTGGTGCTTTTGATGAGTGAGTTTCGAGAAAGTAGGTATTTACTGCAACTGCAACCCCTCAAATATATATTCAGGCCAATTACAGAGCAAGCGACAATAATATCTCTGTCTAGTAGTAGTATTATAAGTAGGTACTACGTACATATTACTACGCATTGAAATCCTCTGTGGTAAGTTGGATGATGTGATGTGGAAAGTTTTTGTAAAACGTTCGTGAGATTTGTCTTTCGTTAGCCTGGCTGGTGTGTTCTGTGTGCTAGATAGATCTGTGAGCAAAGAGTTGATGAGCATGATGAGATGAATAGAAGAGAAAAGAGAGAAAAAAGAGTGGACGAGAGAGGGAAGATGCCTGTAGGACAACTCACGATATAAATTAGCTGGGTTATCTAACGCTGAGTTAAGTTGAAGTTGAGTTAAAGCATGCATGGCTAAATAAGTAGAAAAAGCCTCACGGTTACACAACACAAAACTACAAACACAACTGTCTTTCTTTACTCACATTCTGTTGGCTATCTATTTTTGTCTCGTTTGCTCGTACAAGTCGTACACACGTACCGGTGGTATGTGAGTGATACAATGAATCTCTATCTGGCCCTCTATACAGCACATTACCAGATAGATAGTGTTAAAAAATCTACTCATAAAACTTACAGTAACATTTATCATAGATTGTTAATTTTTAGTAGGATTCGTGCAAAATACACTAAATCTTTGAAAACCCTACTCATAAAACTACACATAATTTACCAAAGATTAATGTTCAAAATGCCTAATCATAAAACTAAATATACATTTATGATACTTAAATTGTTAATTTTTAAGGATTTGTGCTAACAATTGTTTGATATATCTGTCTATTCATAAAATGAAATACATTTATTGTAGATTGACAATTTTTACTCAAATTCGTGCAAAATACACCGAATCCTTAAAACACCTTTAAAAAACAAGAATTCGTGAATTGTTTTAGTTTTGAGGGGAGAAGAGACTGAAAATCAACTGATTAAATGAAGGATGGAGCAATCAATGTAATATTAGTATTAAGTACCCACTAGGCAACATACTTGACTGAAAATTGTAGGTAGAAAAATATGTAATAATGATGTAGGTAATGATGAGGCTAAGTTTTGAGCTCTCACGTACGCACGTAAGTCTCTAAAGTTGTGCTTCACACACAGAACATGACATACAACTAAAAATTAACGAAACATAACACTTGGTTGTTGGTAGACGGTCCTACCTACTAGAAATATCTGTATCTCTGTCCTGTCCAAGAAGAAACTGTTGAGTCACGTAGCATTGTCCATTGTATTGTCAGGTTGAAAGCATAGAGACATTGTTGCTTCAGACTTGAGCTCATACACTCCTCTCTTAACTTAACTCATCAATCCGAGGGAAATGAAATGCAGACTCATCCTTTTCCTCACTCTCCTCTTCTCAACTGTATCTAACGTTTGTTGCAACGACGAAACTTAACACACGGTTACATTAGTATCCAAAATAACTGAAGATATCTGTACTTACCAAGCTCTTTTTCCTACTAAGTAGATAGTTCGTGTAATATTATTCTCATTTCAACTCAAAGCTTTTATTTGACATAATATATTGATAAACGGTTGCTCTTCGACTCGATGAGTACTTTAGCTAGACCTAAGTCTAAATGCACAAATGTAACATTACAAGGATAATGTTACATGTGTGAAGGGATCGAAATAATTCTAATGCTTCGAAAACTCCAGTCCACATCCAGTGCACTATGTCTACCAGTCTACCTGTTTCACATTAGAAATCCAAATGGGTATCACTCAACTATGAAGCTACTAGCAAATATCTACCTAGTCATACAATACGAGTCAATGTTTACTCATAGTGAAAACTCATCCGTACCTCAGTCTCTGAATGAGTATGCTTTACACTAAATATCTGTAGGTTTCCAGAGACTCGTCCCTAATTCACGTCCATTGTGACAGGCATATGTTATTAGTCAAGATCATTCCATTGAAAATAAAAATGCACCACATATTTTTCGAGAATTGGAATGATTGCATCTTGTGTGGTAATACAGGTTGTACATTGAATGTGTATCATCAAATTATACCATTTTACACGTACAGCCATTACACATTACAATATTAATTCTTGTTTTAAAGACGGCCATGTATTTCCTATTTATTAATTTGTTCGTTTTTCGGAGCAATCAAGTTTTTCCCCTTTATAGCTAGAAAAAATCAAATTTAAGATAAACTATACACAAATACACATTAAACAAAAACCTAAACTCACACAAACATAAACATAATAATTATGTTTTAGTTGTAACATGGACATTGGAAATATGCAAAACTAAGCTTTATTCTTGTTGGTAAAGACTCGAAACCATCACTATATCTATTAATGATATATCAACTAATTTTTAGTTTCCATTAATTTATTATTGGACACGCAATACCCACAATAGTTATTTATTGTTATTTGAAAAGCATTTCTTTAAACGGAAAAAGGTCTTCAGAATTGAAAGAGACTTTGTTGAAGCAACCAGAAGCAACTATAAAAATCACAAATGGCTCTGTTCATCTGCTTCATAGCATCTTATCTTGTAATGCATTATTAACAAGTGAAGAATGAGAAGAAGCTGTTGGAATTAGTTGAAGCATAAATATCAGTACATCTGTCCTTTTTCTAGGAGTTTGGATGTAATCAATTCAGTGTGAAGAATGGATGTGATGATAAAAGTTTAAGTGTAGTCTACGTTCGTGTATGATATTAGTAGCTACATATAAACGTAAGGAAAGAGTATGGAGTTGAGTAGATAGGCAGAGAGATGTGAGCGAGGAAGATATTTACATAGAAAGGAGGAATTTGGGATATGAAGTAGCGGGAAGGAAGGCAGGTAAAATAATATGGTAGTGTGGTCCACAATGGGTGACTACAATGGCAGGAGCAAACATATAATTTGCCTCCTTATAGCCATTTTGCTACTGACATTTTTCGCACTGACTGAGCTGAACTCATGAGGAGGAGGATGACAGTATGCTTCGTTCCTATTGTCCGTGAGCACCGTCATTTTTTCCGTCGTGTTTTCACGCCTCCATCATTAACCCTTTTTCTATTCCCTCTCTGCCTTTCCTTCTCCCATTATCATTCCTTCTTCTGCCTTTCTTTATCATTTATTCTTTCACTAAATTCCATCCTTCCTTCAATCCAACTCAATATTCATTCCCTTATTCGCCTAGTTTCTCTAGTCGAACACTTCCTCCTACATTCACGAAAATATTCCATCTACTAAAGAATGGACATCCATGTCCTTACGTGTCGCTATGTCCAAGGTCTTATTAGAAATGCACCGCATGTTTTATCTCCTCATACAAAATGTATAGGAGAGAATAAACCGAACCGTGTAGCAGTGAAAANAACCGGGTAGCAGGGAAAAGAAAATTGCTCTTTGGTAATTAAATTCATAATTTTCTTCCTCTTAAGTACTACAATAATTGGTAATCGCTTGATTATTAACATGATAATTTTTCCTGGATAGACTGTCAATTGCCCAATAAGTCTATATCCGGTAGATATGCATTATTTTGAGACTGTAATTAATATTCCAGTTACATATATTCATACATGCACATAATGACAGAGAATCAGATGGTTGGTTGGTGGATACCTGTAATGGTTCAATAGACAATTTAAAGTATTTGTTTTGTTACAAAAAACAGCGGCCTGCTATTCTGCATTTTATCGTTGGAACATGTTGTTGACTCAATTTAAATACAAACTAGTGGTAATATACTTTTATTATAATAACTTAAGGTAGGTATAGGTAGTAAGATAAGAAGCAATAATATTGTTTCTGGAAACTCGTTGTTCTTTTCCAATGTTCTTTTCCAAGAATTTGTTGAAACGAAACTGGATTTAATCATTAATGAGAGTGGCCACAAAAAATTGAAATAAGTATGAACTGCTGTCCAGTAGCTCTAGAACGTATGTATCATGATTTGGTTTGTGCATTTCAGTTGTTGGTACTGTTTAGCATTAGGTTAGGTACTCCCTTGGCAAGGCAAGACACAGATTCAGAATTGATGAAAAGCATCACCATGAAAAATGTGAAAATTGTTGTTTTTATTGCCTTGCGCTGACGCATTCTATCATACATTTATCTCGAATCACTAGGCAAAAAATCTATGTTTACCGATTAGTGACAACCCTCCACATATTTCTATGCCCTTCCATTTGAGAAATATGGTTTTCTATCAGAAGTCCGTGGTTGATGCCCTGGAATGTCTGTAGCTAAGTCAAAAATAGCATCATAAAAATATTACGTCGCATTCGAAAGAATGCAAGTTATGCATAAAGAATTTGGATAAACACAATAAACCGAACTCTTTGAATCTATTCTTTTTAGGTACATAAGTTGATTATATAACAACACTCATCGAGAAATTTAGAAAGAAAATAGACATAAAATAGCTAGAAAACTACGCAGAATTTCCTTTTTCAGATAATTTCACCACCCACTTTAGTCTGGATCCGAGGCAATTGAATGCAATTTTTTTGTATAGTATTAGAAAATGGAAAAGTAACAATCTGTCTTGTTCAAATCTATCATTTACTCTAATAACAAGTTGCGAAGTCGCTATTTGTACCTCAATGCAACGTTAATCAATATCAACATGATTTTCTACTCTCAATCCATTCAAGGACTGTTCATGTGAAATGTAGCAAATTGTGTCTTGTCTTGTCTGTCTAGACGAAAAAAATGGTTTTAGTGCGAAGCTAAATGGTTGGCCCATAAGTACACATAAATAGGTAGTTCAAGACTCGTTCATTCTTATTGATGATAAAGCGGCCTATCTAAGTACTTGCCTTGCACATAACACACATCCTCCTAACTAAAAGACTACTGCATTGAATTGCCAGTGAAAACCAAAACTGTCACCAAAGTAGAGAGGACGAGGTAGATACTAATATTTGTCTGTTGTATTTTTGACAAGTGCGAGCTATCCTTCCCAATAGAACCTGTCTGAGCAGACGATGAAAAATACTCTGAAATTGCTCTGACATTCCTTTGAATGTCAGCATGAGCTTTTTTCCTAGAGGAAAATTGGCGAGGAGTTTGCCAACCAAAGCGAATGGGCTTCTACAGTGTCAAGTTTAAATTTTGAAATGCGGAGCAAATGATTATAATCTTCTATCATATTCATATCGTTATGGGACATGTATTATCTCCTCCTCCTCGACTATACGTACTTAGACAGGTACTACACCAATTTTATTCCTGCTACTCATCACATATCTCTATATCGTAACATAAGACTAAAAAGTTGTTCTATAGTGTGTAGCTACTAGTATATACATATAATATGCAGTTTTCCAATTTTATATTTCTTTTTCTAGTATAAGAGATATAAGAATTCTTGATTCTCTAAGGATATTTATAACTTTATGTCAAAAGAATATTTAATATAAGACAGATTAGGTATAAATAGACACTGCTATGATGTGTGTCATTTTTAACCGTAATTTTTTCATAGTTAGTGCTCGTGTTAAAGAATTTATATAGAAAACACCAACACATGCATGTAAAATCATGTATTTGTAATAGAAGTAAGCATAAGTCCTACTACTGCATACTAAGAAGGATAAGTGAGTGAAGATAGCTGTGGGTAGCATCAACTAAAATTGTGAAGGAAGCCATTGCATCGGAGGTCAACGACATTTGTTCATTTACTTCATGTTTGCATTTCATCTGTTAGAGTATTTGAGTATTTAGTAGTTTCTATTTGATTTCACATCCTATACCAACAACATGAGAAAAACTATAAGGAATAAGAAAACCGTAAAACCTTTTTCTTGTGTATTTGATAAGTATACTAAAATCATCAAGTAAGTAGATAGACATAATATTATAGTAGTGGGATTCTACTTATCTATGTAGGTGTAGGAACTAGGATTTATTTCTTTTCTGTGTATTTAAGTTAAATACACAGACACAGATACATTTATTTCTGTTGTGTGTGTGTGTGTATTATAGGAAGGTGTAATAGTTGTATTGAAATAGTTCTCTTCTGGTCGTTTCGCTTTAAATACTACAACCACTTGAATAGAGAAATAGTTAGTTGGTTTGTGAGCTGTTTGCTCTGATTTCTACTTTTGACGTGACAGCTCTCATCCCATTTCCAGACTTCTCACTCACAGTCACAGAATCTTGTTGGAATAGAATAGAAAAGTAACCAAGCAAAGCGAAAACAGTAGACTCACCTAGACAAATACAGTGCAGAAACAAGTAAAACAAAAATAAAGCTCAGCAATGGGATGACAGAAGGAACTGAGGGACAATGCAATGGGATGGAATTCGAATCTCTTCTATTTAATGCAATGTGGAAAGGACTACTATAATAATATAGTAGCAGATGAGATGAGAATCCTAGAATTGTCTCACACTCTCTCAAAAATAAATGTAAAGTAAAACTAAAGGAGCACGAAGAAGAGGATAGAGAAACGGAATGCACTGCCAAGCGGAGCACGTAAAGCCCAAAAGAGTCAAAAATACGATAGATAAATAGTCTAAGTACATCTCGGAACAGGTCTACTCACACAAGATACAACTTGCTCGGCTAACGTAACTTAATGTAATTGAATCGCAGAAATAAATGGGATGTGAAAAGAGCAGAATGAGAAAAAAAGAGTGTGAAACGCGTGACAAATCTTCTATGAGACTGAGGTGACGAGAAAATCCTTCATCCTTTTGTCTCTGTCTCAAGTGGAGTGAAGGACCAAAGTGAAGTCAAAGTTAAAGAAATCTCTCAAGTCCTCCACACAATTCTTCACATTGCATCCTATGGACAATTCTAAAACTAAAACACAGTTTTCCGTCTTTTCTCTACCATTATTACTACATTTCTTAGTCTTTCTGATGTCGAGTTGAGACTTTCAGACGACTCAAATCATCTTCAACCTACCCACTTTATTTCATTCCACTTTATCTTAAAGGAAACAATATCATCGGATTTCCTATTTCAACACTTTTTATCTCTTCCCTATATTTACTATCTTTGACTCTCAGGCCTACCTACCTAAACAAAACCATTCATCACTTATTACAAACAACAGCAATCTCTATAATTTTGGCCAATAATAGACTTCCTAATTAAATTATCTTGTAGACGTTAATTCTTGTTATGACCTCCACCTCACCTAAACCGTATCACCTCTCCATAGCTTTAATCACCCGAAAGTAGTTGATCATTAGGTGAAATAAGATGAACGACATCAGCAAGATATATCTATTAATCTATAGTGATCAATAATTAATTTACTTTTTAGGAATGTTTTAAGAACGGTCTACAAATGATTATTATGGTACTAGTAATAAATAATAAGGGTACCTTACATATTAAATCGAAGCTTGCATAAAAGCTTATTTTTGTGACAGGATTGTGAAAACAAATAATTATGTACCTATAATGTGTACATATTCATTTGCATAAGTTAAATATTTTAATAGTTTATTTTTACTTATTGAGTTTATGAACATTATTGCACGACTATATTATAAAGATATAGATTAACTGAGGGAAAACAGTTTGCGCTGTACATGTACTGACGAATTTCATTTGTTTAAAAGTATCTGTTCGCATAAAAATAAGTTTCGAATGCCCTTTTTACGTGTAGGTAACAAGTTATTAAAATCGAGGAATATATGGGTGTTTGTCTCTATTGAAAAAAGAGTTTCTGGCTAAAAGATCAACTATCGGTGAACCATGATGTCTTAAGGTCTACTATCCTTGAAAATCAATTTTATTTGT